>VXBT01000852.1:1555982-1585978 GCA_013400235.1 Oriolus oriolus | reverse complement strand
CAGTTCTGGGCCCCTCCCTACAAGAAGGACATTGAGGTGCCAGAGTGTGTCCAGAGAAGGGCAGTGGAGCTGGTGAAGGATCTGGAGCACAAGTCCTGTGAGCAGCAGCTGAGGGAGCTGGAGGTGTTTAGCCTGGAGAAAAGGAGGCTCAGGGTCCCTATCGCTCTCTACAACCACCTGAGAGTGTATTGAGGTGAGGGCCAGTCTCTTCTCCCAGGCAGCCAGTGACAGGATGAGAGGACAGCCTCAAGCTGCTCCAGGGAAGGTTCAGGCTGGACATGAGGAAGAATTTCTTCACTGAAAGGGCTGTCCATTATTGGAACAGACTGCCCACGGAGGTGGTGGAGTCACCATCCCTGGAAGTGTTCAAGAAATTCCTGGACATGGCACTTAGTGCTGTGGTTTATTTGATAGGGTGATGTTTGGACAAAAGTTGGCCTTGATGATCTTAGAGGTTTTTTCCAACCTTAATGATTCTCTAAAATACAACTTTGATGTTCAGGAAGTTTATTTGGGATTAGAATTTTTCTGGAGAACTGGTCTACAGACAAAGTTAATGGGCTATGCAGAGTCATTTATGATGTCACATGAAGTGGGCACTTCATTGTTTATGCACTGCTTCTGTCATGTACCATGCTGCTTGCACAAAAGAAAAATCAAATGCTTTTGTAAAGAAACTCCTGATATTGTCCATGCTAGAATCCTGGAACTCCTCTGTAGCATGTTCTGGTTTTGGGGTTTTTTCTTCTATTCTCTGAGTCTAGCCATCTGCTGACTTTCAGGCTCTAGGAGTTTTTTGTAATGCAGACTGTTGCTCAGTCTGGTTCACTGAAAGCGAATGGTTTGAACCAAGAGAGAACCCTGAGGAGGAGCTTTAAGGTATTGAAGCTGCACAGGATTAAGATCTAAGTAATGGATGGGAAAAGAGGCCATGACAGGACAGGGGATGCTGTAGCAAATCAGTGCAAGTTCATACTCTTCCTAAATTTTGTTGTTCTTGCAAGCCTGGATACGCTGCCTCTACACCAGTGACATCTCTACCCTGGATTTTGTTAGGCTTCTTCTACACCAAACCTTCCACTGCTGCTAAAGCACCTGCCCTGATCTGGGGGGAGCAGTACTCAGTACTACCAAGGCAATTAATCATGTTACCATAGGAATGTGTTTCATGGAAAAGATAGGATAGTAACTGATACCTCAAGACACATCACCCATCCTCATGTTTGTAGTTGGAAACTCCATTTTAGTTGAAGATGCAGTGGTGTCATTCTTGATTTTTTTATCTAACGGAAACAAAACATGGTATTATGTGTATTGGCTTACCATGTATTTTTATAAACAGTCATTTTAAGAGTGTAGGTAGAAACTATGAGTAGGAAAACCATGTAGATGTTAGAAAAGATTGCCCTCATTTCTTAGGGAGGAGATATATAACACACTGTCCCCAACTTTGAGAGGTTTTCTTGGATTTTGCAACATGACCTTTTTCTATCTGTTACCAAATTGTCTCCCATCGCAATTACAAAAATCTTCTAAAAGGGCCTTCTGGGCAGCAGGGAGGTCTGGAGAGGTCCTGTGCACTTACTTTTGTTATGGAGCCACATGCTCAAGTCTGGTTTTCTGTTCTGATCCTTTCTGTTCGTCCTGGAAGTTACTTACACTGGCTATACCTGTTCTTCAAATAATTTTTAAAACCTATATTTATAGTTTTCAACTGATGGAACTATATTATTATTCCCCCAAGGGTGACTAACATGGACTACCATTTTACTGCATATTTATGAAAACTCCAATCAGAATACATTGCTTATGCTTGAGAATATCCAAATAATTGGTGTACGCTTTCAGAGATTTGGATTAGGTTTCTCAGCAGAGGGACTATTGCATTGATGCATGTGTGTCTGTATACACAAACACATATGTATATTTAATTTATACATGTATATATAAATCTAGATAAAACTAATATATATAATTTAAGTGTGTCTGTTTCTGTATTTATACATGGCACTCTATACTTATCAGCCTGGGACTGTGCTGATAACTCTCCTGAAGCTTCAGCCTTGAATTTTTTTTAGTAGCATTCAAATGCCTCCTGCCTTGTCTGAACCAGAATGTGTTGTGGGAAAATGGGAGATGGTGGTAGATAACCTAAGGCACTTTGCATCTGGATATTTATTTACATTCTTTTAAAAACTGTTTATATGTTTAGCCTGTATGTCCTTCTCTGTCAGGTGGTACAGGGGAAATGTGTAATCTTGCAGAACACAGATGACATCTCTGGGACATGTGAGAGAGGAGGTTTGGCATTCCCACAGAGACTGCCTTGGGCCAGGGAAGTGAGGTGTTTCCCCAGGGTCTGTGTGGGTGATGACCAAGCTCCTTTAACCAGGGGGTCCCTGTTTGTGGTCAAACTGGTGCTGCTTTGCCCATTGGTATTTGAGGCTTTTCTGCAGTCCGAGTGCACATCCCAAACTCAGATACCCCAGGTTTTTGGAAGCTCCTAAATACAGTGGGACTGATGTACCATTGAAAGCCTCTGAGGATGTCCCTGAGCACTGTCAACACACAGGAGGGAAGTTCCCGAAAGCTTCCAGAGCCAGCACCACTTCCGGGACATTTTGCTAAATAAAACCATAGTGCAGTCTTTCCTTGGCCAGCAAGGCAGCTATCTGTTGGGAGTCACTGGTAGGTACCAGCAATAACCAAGGAAGAGAAATGAGGAAGATTCCAGAAGTGTTTTGAGGCTGAAAACAAGAAAAGTTGCCTAAATCACTGTGCTGTATTTGTGATTGTGCTGCAGAGGGAGGTTTGCCACTTTTGGGTCAGATCCACTAGGAGAAATTGATTGGACCAGTTTGTCAGCCAGCCCAGATGCCATGGCAGAGGGCCTCCCTATAACCACAGAAGTAGCACATTGATGCCCATCTACCTCCCTGAAGAAAGTGAGGCCTTATTTGCTTATTTTATGATGCTGTAGCATGTATAAAGCCTTTTTCTGGTGCTGAGTTGGGGGTGCTGCTTCTGGGGTCAGACAACTTCCAGGCAACTGGTGCCAGCCAGCATCTCACTGGACACCATGGACAACACTGGTTGTGTCACGCCCCAGGGTGCTGGGCCACTTGTGCTCCCAGCTGTCCTGTCCTGCTCCTGCTGCTGTGAGACAGCAACAGTCCGTGACTTTTTATTCCCGCATTACGCTGCTGTATTTGCCAAAATGTAAACAGTGAGATGCCTGTGAGTAAATTATGCACACTCCATAATGGCCTTAAAAATTGCTGGATTTATGCTGGATGCTTCTATCCCAAGTTCAAGTCCTGGCTTTTTAGGTTTTTCTACACTTGTGAATTCATGTCATCTCAGATCTGCAACGAGTTTTTATTTCCCGTAGTCGTTCAGCAAACACTATTGACAAGTTATTTTTAAAGGTCTTTTCAAGTAACCTTTATTGATGTGGTATGATGTTTTGCTGTCATAGGAAGTAAAATCCTTGGGATTATGGACCATGTGAAACACTTCATGTTTCCTAAAGGTCACGTCCTGGATGAGAATCTCTCAATTAACTTCTTTCAAATACCTGATTGACCAAGGAATGCTCACAATGCCCAAAAATTTAACAACTTTTTTTTTTTTTAATAACAAATAGTGCAATTCTGTCTTTCAGAGTTACTGTTTTTCAGTATTTGTTACTGTGCAGATTGAGGGAACAATTGCAGTATTTTGGGTAGAACAAGACAGCCTTCCAAAGGCTTTGGAGGGATTGAAGATGCACTTTTTGCTGTTGCTGGTTTTTGATCTGAAAAGGAAAACCATTAATGGCTTTTTCTTAGGAAAGGTGTTTGTGATGACACTATAGCTGGATAGATGTCACCTATTTTGCAGCAATCTAAACATGAAAAAAAGCAACTGACCAGGTTTCAAATAGTGCCCAGCACGGTCACCAGTCATCTAACAGGGAGGAAGAACAGTCTCTCTGTCAAGACCTGGCTAACAGAATTAAGATTCAGGATTTTTCTTTCTGCAGTTGCCTGGATCTGAATACACCTGGTGCCTCAGTTTCCCTGTTGATAAAATGGGAATGATGTTACTTTCTTACTTGCTAACTCTGGAGTGCTGCCAGGCTTCTCTCATTAATATTCTAAGATGCTTGCTGAGGCTCTGGGATGAAAATACTTCAGTAAAGTATGTAAATACTGCAAAAAAATAATTTAGCTACTCAGAGTGGATTAGCCTCCTTGTTTGGGTTACGGAATTAATGTCATCCACTAAACACCACGTGCGTCTTCGTAGTGATTTTGTTTTAAATAATGCATCTATTTTAAGAATCTATTTAAAGAAAAAAATTGAGGTTTGTGATTAAAAGCATAAACCATTTGTGTAGTTTTTCTTTTACTTGTAATGACAAATTTCCTATATGATTCATAACAACCTCAGATCCTATACATGTGAAATACAGTGGCTTTGTAAATTCTGTTGGGATTTTGCTTGTATATGGAGAGTATTTTTTAAAATATGTAATTTTGAATCTAATATATTACAAATGGAACACCGTCAAATCCTTCTGTTATTTGAGAAGAATTTATCTTGTAATAAAGAAAAATTAATAAATCTAGGTTTTATAAACATGTCACTTATTCATGCTATTTTTAGATATGTGTTCTGGATAGACAGACCCACTGTTAATTAGAATCACAGAATGTTAAGGGGTTGGAATGGACCTTTAAGATCATCTAGTCCCAACCTCCCCTGCCATGGGCAGGGACACCTCCCACTAGACCAGGCTGCTCAAGGCCTTATCCAACCTGTCTGGGAACACTGCCAGGGATGGGGCATCCACAGCTGCTCTGGGAAACCTGTTCCAGTGCCTCACCACCCTCACAGTAAAGAATTTATTCCTAATAACCACTCTAAGCCCTCCCTCTTACAGTTTAAAGCCATTCCCCCTTGTCCTGTCACTACATACCCTTGTAAAAAGTCCCTCTCCAGGTATCTTGCAGTGCCCTTTAGATACAGGAAGGCTTCTGTACAGTCTCACCGGAGTCTTCTCCAGGCTGAACAACCCCAACTCTCTCAGCCTGTCTCCATAGGAGAAGTGCTCCAGCCCTTTGTGACCTAGTGTGATTGTTTTTTCTTAGATCTCTCTATCCAGGGGGCAAACCTGGACTGGCAGCACTGCCTGTTTGCCTGTATGAGCTGTAGCCACTGCCCTACACATGGTTCAGCTTTTGGGTAGGGATATCCAGGGCTTGTCAGAAAGGTCCTCCACCAGAAGCAGTTTAGACTTGCCTGCCTCAGTTACTGCTGCCAGCAGCCCTAATTTTGGGGTTTGGAACCCTTTTTTCCACCTCTGTGTTCTCTTTTCTCCAGCAGCTTGAGGGTGAGACAAAAGAGCTGTGTGCAAACCACAATTAAAGTGCTTTTTTTCCCCCCTGTAATTTGGGATTCTTACTGCTCAAGATGTGCTTTTGCTGTCAGCCCATTAGTTCCATGGTTAGTTGTTACAGGTTTTGCACAGCTTGGACAATTGCCCTGGGAAGCAGTTAATTACCATGTAGGCTGGCAGAGAATCCCCACACTGAAGGGCTGGGAGGGTCTGAGGATCGCTGCAGCTCCCCAGTGCAAGTGCCTGGAAGGCGCACCTCTTAGCGTTGAGATGGGAGAACACTGCTGCAGCATGGCACGTCTCCATGGGTGCCAGTGGCAGTCAGGCAGTTTTTGTTGGCAGATGGCAAGCAGCGTTTCACAGTTCGGACTTGAGAAACCAGTGGTGTAAAATGTTTAGGCAGGGTTAAACTTTGGGCCTATTTCTATACCTTTTACTGCAAACATTCTATTTTCCCATTTCTTGAAGAGGGATATTGTAATACTGAAAGTCAAGCAACCAGCTTGCTCCGGTATCTTGCCTGCAGCTTTGTGGTATCCAGTGTTTGAGAAGAGCGTCCAGAACGGGATGTCTTACTCTCCCATTACAGATTCACACAGGTTTGTGAAGGAAGAGGCTGTACCCTCAACAGTGGTTGCATGCCTTGTCACTCATGTAAACATTGGACCCTTCTCCAGGTCAATTTAAGATCCTGTTTTTCCTTCAAACGTCCTGCAGCAGTGAGCTGTCAAGGTTTAATTAGAAATTTTGCTAAAGAAAAAGTCCTTTGCTTTGCTGCCTCTTCTGAAATCCTTCAAGAACAGATGCTGCCAATCTGCCTTTGCAGCTTTGTTTGTCCAGTGGATGTTTCTCTTGTGTCACCCTGCTCCATTTGCTCTCAGAGATGAGCAATCCCCAACATGTCCACCTCTTGTCAATGAAGATTGCTGCTCACCCTGGGATACTTAACTGTCTCTTGTTCTGTATCCTCATTTCTGATGTAGAAACACAGCTTTTTGTGTCTCAGCTTCCCCAAGACCCCTGGGCTTAGAGTTTCCTGCTGCTTGGCTTTGGGCCTCAGGAGCTCCGGCACATATGAAATACAGGGTGTGGGGTCTGGGGGTGCACCCATGCCCCTGCAGAATGGGAGACATTTCTGACATTGGGTTTGGGGCACTGCCTGCTTTTGCCTCTGTGTCTGCCCAGAAGGGGGACTTGTAGTAGCAGTCCCTAGTGCGAGAGGAGAGGGAGGATGGAGCAGATGGAGGATGCAGGCCACTTGCTCCCTCTCCAGCCTTCTGCATTCTCCACATATTTGTGAAACAACTTTTGTTTTAAATTGAATTGATTTCTAAGAGAGCCATTAAAATACTGAAATGCTTCTCACTGACCTAGTACTCTGCATTCATGTTGGTAAAATTTTGGATGTGTTTCTATAGTCCTCCCGCCAGTTCTTTGTCAGGGTGAAGGGTTTAGTTGGCTCTGTTAATCCACTCTCTAACTGAAATTGTTCATTTAAATCGTTATAAAAATTTACTCTTTTCCAATGCGAATCCTATATTCCCAGATTTGAGTACTGCTGCCAGTGCAAAGACTTCAAATTCTCTGAGTGCAACCACACTATGTCAGTCCAAAGCCAAATTACAAACATTTATCCACAATTCCCCTTACTCAGCTTTAAGCTAATTTTTCCAGCAGGCAACAATAGCCATAAAAGTATAGGGGAAGATTATTACAAGGGCTTAAGAAATGGTTAACCAATTTCTTCACAAGCTGTGGGATAATTCTACCACATTCTCTTATTGCAAGGAGCAAAACCTTCAGTTCTGTTACTTAATATATTTTTAGCACTCGGTTCTTCAGTGTCACAGTAATTAAGAGCAATCACAGCCACTGAAAGAC
This sequence comes from Oriolus oriolus, assembly GCA_013400235.1. NCBI lineage: Eukaryota > Metazoa > Chordata > Aves > Passeriformes > Corvidae > Oriolus > Oriolus oriolus. The sequence continues at coordinate 1,578,714 of VXBT01000852.1, read as the reverse complement.
GAAGCGTGGAACAAAAAATCAAGTAATTGTTTGAGCTGAAGTCAACTGAACCAGGAAAAGTAAGCTCACCAACATGAAGGAAAAAGCTTTGAATGCTCTGGTCTTTTACAATTAGCAAAGGCAAACACACTTGTGTAACTTTTTCTACATGCAGTGATGGATAATGTTCAGGTCACAACATGATGTATTGGGTGGTGAGGTTTGTTCCTGCAGGCCTGTTAAGAGCATCTCTTAGATCAGGTCTTTCCTGTAGCTGAGGTATGATGTGCCCAGCCAACACTTCCCTGCTAATCGAGGTTCACACACTGTAAACAGCTAACAAAGTTCCTCAGAGGGCAGGGGGAACAAAGTTGGTTGAAAACACAGGCAGAGGACCAGTCTCCTCCAGTTGCAGTTGATATCTCCCAAAAAGTAACATTTCAGAGGCCAGTGGAGAGAGGAGCAATTACTGTCCAGCAAAATTACAATCTGAATGGGCTGCCATTTTCAGTGCTTCGCTAGGATGGCTGTGATTGCTATAGAAACTTCTGAAAGTGAGACAGAGAGGTTTTCCAGCACTGGAAATTGCGAATGGAGAAGGTTAGACTGGGTGCAAAGCCCATTCAGTCAGGCAGCTGCCAACTGAGCCTCTTTGCCAAGTAGATTGTAGGAAATGCTGATTAAAATTTCCATGGAATGCACCAGGCAAATTAAATTTCAGTCACAGCCGGGTGGGCAGTTTCAGTGGGCAGACAGCTCCAGCCTGTGGTGCACCTGGGCTCGCTCTCCCCGTGGCCTCTCCCACGGCCACCTGCCCCTTGCGCACAGGTACTGCAGGGATGCTGCAGCAGTGACGCTGTGGCCATGGCAGCCTAAGGAACACAGGTGAGACGAGGTTTGTGGGGAAAGGTGGTAGTGACTGGTCTAATAAAGGACGTCTGTGGGGGACAAAAAAGCCAGACATCATTTCAGGTGAAGGAGCAGTGTCCCTCCCCACTCCAGCTTTTACATTTCTCCCAGCGTACAAGCCCAGAGACGAGGGCTGCTGCCATGTTCACCTCCCTGTGACTGGGCTGGCACCCCCTGTCTATCTCCCCCACTCTACTCCCTGTGTTGGCATATAAACAGGACTGCTTCGAACACTGCCTGCCAATCCCTTCCCCTCCAAACAGCCTGCAGTGGATAGCTGAAACTCTCCCTTTGGGGCAGAACAGCTGCTGCTACAGCCAAAAGCCTGCCACAAACCAGGAGACAGAGCTAAGCCTGAGGGAGGTGTTGGTGCTTGGGGCTTCCCGTTTTCCACCTCTCAGCAGCTTAGACAAGCCCCTGAAATCCCCTCCCATAGTTCATCATCCCTAGCTTTGGCTGCACACCCAGGTGCAGCTGCAAGTCCAGTAATGTTTCTTAAGAAGCTGCTCTGACCTCCTTTCCGTACCCCGAGTCCCCAGCCCTTTCATCTGTGGTGGGGGAGAGTTTAATATCTTTTTGTGTTCACTGCAGGCCTTGGTAAAACAGCTTGTCACCCTTCTGGCAGCAGGCTGGCAGCAGTTATTCCAGAGCCTCGCTCCCCACCGATCCCCTAAAGGAATGTTGGTATTAGTAGGTTTTATCACCATCGTAGTTTCATTTCCTTCTCTTTCCTGTCTCTCCTCAACCTCCTTTGGTTTAACTCCAGGCAGTCAGCCAGAAGCATCTCAGGCAGGTAAGTGCAGACACAGGTAATGCTGTGACACAGTCACACGGCCATTTCCCTCCTCCTCCCCGAGCTGGGTGCAGCCCCTGTGCCAGGCTCAGGCAGCTTCAGCGCTGTGCCCCGCTGTGTCCCTTCACAACAGCTCCACTTATGATAGCTGCTCTTCCAGTCGCGCTTGGCTTTGAGGCAAAAAAATAAAACCACTTTGTGAAGCAAAGGAATTTCTTACCTACCTATACTGCAGTTTCCAAAGGTTCTTCATAGGCTGTGCCTGGAAGAAAATATTTGCGTTTAGGTACACAAAATTATATGGCAAGCATAAATAAAAAGCAATGAGATTTGTCTTGCAGCATAAGAGTGAACAATGAAAAAAGTCACACTTATCAAATCCATGAAATGTTTGCTGTATGGATTTTTTTTTCCCAGAAAAAAAAATAGCCCTTTTGGTAGTGAATATAATGGGTATTTCAGTTTGGTTGTGATTCTGTTCATTTACAGTCCCTCAATACACAGTTCTTTAAAAGTCCGAGTGACTTCATCCTGTGCTCAGAGCACCTGAGGACAAACATCAAGACATCTGCTCAAGCCAGTGCCTGTCACTGCCTGCCCAGCCTTTTCATATACGTTGGTTATTTGTTTTACTCACACCAAGCTGCTGCAGTACTGTTTATGTATATATATTACATGTGCTCAAAGAGGGTTCTGCAGTCCTTGTGGCCTGTAACTGCTCCCATAGCCATGAGTTAAGACTTGGTTAATGGATGCTAATCTGTCAATTCTTGAACAATTCAGGAAATTAGTTACTGACATAATGGAGAAATTATCTGACTGTATCACAGCAACCCATACTTGAGGACACCTCTGTCTGCTAGGGTTGACCTTAATAATTAACAGCCTTACCCAGTGCCCCAGAGGTCCTCTATAAGGCAGGAGGCTGAAGGTTAAATAGCTTCTGTGCATCAGATGTGCTCATTACACCAGTATGTCCATAATGGCTTTTCTGAAGCCACAGCAGCTTGTTAATTGATTGTTCTCATTTCATGGTGTTTCCAGGGGTCCCCTGTACCATTACAAAACTGTGCCCTTGTCCTTGCCAGATTCCCTTTTCCTGTTCACTGTGCACTAGTGTGCCCGCTCCAAAGGGGGACTGCCTTCCATCCCTTTGCTTGCCCTTGGCCGGCTGTATGGTGCTGCTTGGGCACCCTCCATCCCACTCCTCCACCTCAGCTCCTCCTTCTGTCACACTCTGTCACACAACAGCCGCCTGCTATTTAACCACCCACCTCCACAGCAGCGCATCCAGTAAGCCCGGCAGTTCTCCTTGGTTTGGTCCAGCATTTATTTAAGTTTTCCAAAATGAGGCAGCAATGATGAATCAAAAGCTAAGTGACTTGGTGTGGAAGAGGAACAAGGTTTGCAAGGAGAGCATGACCAACTGGGAAACCACCATTCACTGGTCACAGCCAGCATGGCTTTCTGAGGGCAAGGTCCTGTTTGTCAGACTTCATTTTACAACAAGGGAACACATCTAACTGACCAAGGGAAGCCAGCTGATGTAACCTTTTTGAATTTCAGTAAAGCTTTCGATGCTTTCTCTCACAGTATCCTTCTGGACAAAATGTCAGGCACAGAGCTGGATAAACACATCATGCCATGGGTGAGCAACTGGCTCACCAGCCAGGCACAAAGGGCTATAGGGAATGTGGTGACATCAGACTGGTGACCTGTTACTGATGGAGTTCCACAGGGCTCCATTCTCGGCCCTGTGCTCTTCAACATCTCCATAAATGACTTGGATGCAGAATTTGAAGGGATACTAGGTAAGTTTGCTGATGATACTAAATTGGGAGGAGCTGTTGAAGCCCTCCAGGCAGGCAGGCTGGCCCTGCAGAGAGACCTTGGCAAATCAGAGGGTTGGGCAATCACCCATATGAGATTCAACAAGGGAAAGTGCCGGGTTCTGCACCTGGGATGGGGCAGCCCTGGATGTATGGACAGACTGGGGAATGAAAGACTGGAAAGCAGTGCTGTGAAAAGGGGAAGAGGAGAGGCAGACACTGATCTCTTCTCTGTGGTAACCAGTGACAGGACCCGGAGAGGGAATGGCCTGAAGTTGTGTCAGGGGACGGTTAGGTTGGATATTAGGAAAAGGTTTTTCATCTAGAGGGTGTTTGGGCACTGGAACAGGTTCCCCAGGGAAGTGGTCACAGCACCAAGCCTGAGAGAGTTCAAGAAGTGTTTGCACAACGCTCTCAGGTGCAAGGTGTGATTCTTGGGGTGGTGCTGTGTAGACCCAGGAGTTGGACTCAGATGATCCTGAGGGATCCTTCCAACTTAGCATACCCTATGATTCTGTGATTCTACGACCTGCTTCTCTGATCAACTGCTACAGATGGAAATAGAAAAACTTTCTGGGCTGAGAACACCTTTGCCAGCTCATACAGAGCTGAAGCCATTGAGACGTTAATGCCCCAAGCTCCTGCCTATGTCCCAAGTAAGAAATGAGCTTCAGAAGTCTCAGCGTTTGGGTCAAAATCCTCCAATGCATTTAGGTACTTGACTAGGGTGGAAGATGGGTCCCTACAAAAGAGGAGATGGACTCAAGTACCTCCTGTCTTTCAAACAGAAAGATGACTGAATTTTTGTTTTGCGTATTAACAGGGTAAGCAGACAGCAAAAGCAGGGCAAAGTGAGTTTCAGCAGAGCTTCCAGTTTCTTGGCTTAAAACAGACACAAGCTCCCATCTTCCTACTAACTTCATTCCACAGCTCTCCATGTAAAAAGGATGTACAAAGCCCTGTTGTGCTACAGGTTCTGGGGAGATTTTACTGTTTCACTTGGGCTGAGATGCTCCTGATGAAGGGAGAGTTTAGGGAAGCTGTCAGGATTTGTGGGTCTCTCTCCTCTAACTTTGGTGCATCTACCATCAGTGACAACAGACAAGTTCAATGCTGTATTTTCAGTGAATTGAGGCACCGCTGTTCCATTATCCAGGCAAAACAGAGAGGCCAGGCTAAGGCATGATAAACAGTAAATTGTCATGAAAAGCTGACTGAGAAGGGAAAGCTAGCCCCTAGTTTTGTAGGAATACTTTCATACTTGGGCACATCATATGCCATCGTCTGGCTCCACCATGTGTTGGGATCTCTCCTCTTGCCTCAGGGGAAGAAAAATTTTGTTCCTCACCCTTTCCCAGAGGCGTGTGCAAGCACATACATCACTCTCTCTTCAGCAGGCTGTTGTAGTAGTGCCAAGGAGGCAATTTCTCATCAACCACTCTCATTGTTTCTGCAATTCAGTGGCACTTCCAGTGAAATGCATTCCCTGTTCTTTGCTCATCTTCTCCAAAGTGTGCACATGCTGGCCTCTCTGATGGTAAAACGTTAGCAGGCTGGAGCTATTAAATCCTAGATTGGCACGGATTTGTGGGGATACCTGTCCTTAGGATAGCAGGACTCATACAGATAGCCCAGGTTCCCCACAAGATTTGCACCTGCTGGGGCTCTAGAAACACATCTACTCACTCTGCGATCAGCCACTTCCCAGTGATAGAAGGGAATGCCTGCCTTAGGACAGTGCTTTCAGCTTTCTCCTACCCTTGTTTGCAAAATCACACAATCAGAATTATAGAACAGCTTGGGATAGAAGGGACCTTAAAGTTCCCAACCCCGCTGCCATGGGCAGGGACACCTTCCACTAGGCCAGGTTGTTTAGAGCCCCACTCAGCCCGGCCTTGAACGCTTCCGGGGATGGGGCATCCGCAACTTCTCTGGGCAACCTGTTCCAGTGCCAATTATCTTTCATATTCTAAACCCGCTCTGGAACACTCGCGTTAAAGCCCCGAGCGCGGGCCGGGGTTGGGCTGAGGGCGGCCTGCAAGGCGGGCAGAGCCCACAAGATGGCGGGCGTGCTCCGCGGCCGGGCGGCGGCGGCGCGGCCTGGCACGGGGAGGGTAAAAATACAGCCCAGACTGTCGCCGCCAGGCTGAGAACAAAGTCAGGCGAACAGACCGTGCTAGCCTGGGCTGAGATCCCTTTCAGAAAGTTTAGTGTGGAGTAGAGAAGACTGAGAGGGGATCCCATTAATACATATATATATATATACATATATATATGTATATCTCAAAGGCAGGTGCCAAGGGGATGGTGCCAGACTGCTTTTGGTGGTGCCCAGCAACAGGATGAGGAGCAACGGACAAGAACTGAAACACAGTAAGTTCTGCCTCACCATGGGGTAGAACTACTTTATGTTACTGGAATGGGCTGTCCGTGGAGGTTGTGGAGTGTCCCTCTCTGGAGAGATTCCAAACCCACCTGGTGACACGTTCCTGTGTCACCTGCTCTAGGTGACCCTGCTTTGGCAGAGGGTTCAGACTGGATGATCTCCAGAGGCCCCCTCCAACCCAAAAAAAAATTTCTGTTAAGTGCTGAAAAAAAAAAAGGGAGACATCAAACACCCACACTCCCAGCATGGGATACAGCCCCGTGTCCCATGTCATGCAGGGCAGACACAAAAATGGGGGACAGAGGGGCCGTGAGGGGCTGCAGGGTGGCTGCTGGGCAGAGGAGTGTGGGGCAGGTGGGCAGCAGAGCCTCCCGCAAGACAGGGATGACCCGACCTTCACCATAATACAGATTTATGTTTTTAATACAGAACCAGTCAATTATAACTTGGTTTTGGGAAGCAAGGGCTTCCTTGAAATTGGGGCTGCCTTATATCACAGAATTACAGAATAAACTGAGTTGGAAGGGACCTACAAGGATCATCAAGTCCAGCTCCTAGCCTTGCACAGGACCATCCCCAAGAGTGCCCAAGAGTACTGTCCAAACACTTATTGAACTCTCTTGGTGCTGTGACCCCTTTCACGTTGCTTGATTCTATCCCAGCCTTCTCCGCATGGCCAGATGCTGCTTTGCAACGGCTCAAGCTGAATCCTCCTGGTCACAGCATCAGCAGGATCCTTTGGTGCAGGGTACAGGGCACATGTGCTCCTGAGCAAAGCCACAGGCAGGCCCCCAAAAAGCCTTTGGAAAGCTTCTGCATGGCTACCTTGTGACTTTTCAGACAGGCATAGCTCCACCTGGACCCCTGTCTCCAGCCTATCATTTTTAGCATGTATTTGGCAGTGTGTTGCCTGGGTGATGGAAGGCTGTCTCCACCCTGGGGTGCAGAAGTTCTTGGTGGGGGTCATTGCTGCCCCTGCATGTGGGGACTTTTTGACAAGTGAAGCTGGCAGTGCCACCTGTTCCTGGGATTTAAGTAATTCTGGGATGCTCATTGCACATACAGGTGGTCTTATGAGAAAGGGCAACATACACAACTTCAGGTGCAGCTGTGAATTCCTTGCATTCAAGGGCAGCTGTGTTGACGAGTTGCTCTCTGAATCTCAGTGAAGAAATCTCTCTGTTGGGGTTGTCTTCTGCTGGGATCCTGTTCTCAAAAAATCACAATATCTGAGAACAGACTTAGAGGAGTCTGGCTTTTGAACAAGCCTGAAACCCCAAAGCTCTGAAATCCAGAGCACTTGTAGGATTTGGCTTATGATGGGCTCCTCAAAAAAAAAACCCCATGACTACATGTTTATAAAAAAAGATGGCCCTTGCTTGGGCTTACTGTGGTTAAGAGCTTCGAGAAGCTCCCTAGTCCAGCCCTGATACCCCTGCATCATCAGTGTCTCCACTTCTCCTCCTCCTCCTCCACCTCCTCCCATAGGGTTCAGCTTGCAGAAGTCCTATCCTATCCTACCTCGGAGAAGGTACAGACTGTATCCTCTCCAAAAACATGAGCAAAGAAACTAGGAGGTACTAGAGGGTCAACGTCTGTTTAACATTTCATGGTTTGTTGTTTAGCTTGGCTTGTCTTAAATTATTTTGTTGTTTGTTTTTATCATGAGAGCAGCTCTTGTCTGCTTGGTCTTCCCCGTGTGATTTCCCCTTCCAGGCTCATACCTCTGTTGATTGGTGGAAGCAGCTCCTTGTGCAGTCAGGTTCTGTTCTTCTGAGGCACCAAACATTCCCCTCACGAAGTGCAAGCACCTCATGTGGCACTCAGAGGGTGAGGCATTTCAATGCTCAGTGCTCTTGCATACTTAAGTACCTTTTAGGCTCTCTTTCTTAATCCTCAAGCTTAAAAACATGCTAAATTCAAGTGGAAAATATAGACAAACTTGTTAAACATTGGTCCCTCTGTGGCTTGCCTAAAGGAAGAAATTATATTGAGATTTTTTTCAAGTCAAACAATTGCACAAACACACTAAAGGGAGGTACATAAGAAGAGACTTTTCCTGGAAAACTTCACCCCTGTAGAGAATCTGCTGGAACAGAAGTCTGGTGATATGCAGAAAAATTACCTCAGTGTTTCAAGATACAAGAAAGATTAGTGGTCCATCTAGAGTGAAGAAGAAATAAGGAAAAAAAATCAGCTCCAATCAAGCATGCCAGAGCATAACCCTCTCTGCACATCTCTTCTCGTAGCAGTGAAAGAACTGGCATCAGTAGATGCTGAAGCCTACTGAAGGCCTTTAATGTAGCAAGTCAATGAACTTTGGTGGAGCTGGCTTTTCTGGAAAGTCAGCTGGATTGCCAGGGTAACCACATCACAAAAGGATGCAGGATGGAAGGACACAGACGTTTGCTAAAAAGTTCTATGGGCATGACAAAATTAAATGAAACTGGATGTCCTAGAAAACAGTTTCCACATTCATCATGTCTCTTGGCTGGATTCCACAGTACTACAGAAATATTTCTACAAGAATTGATTAATTTTCACATTCTGAGCCCTGGAGAGCTTCCCATGCTGCTCAGAATAGGTAGGTTTTTTTGAGTACAGGCTTACAGGTGAGATCTAAGCCAGCTGGGCAGGGCCAACATCCTTCAGTTACACATTGCCGTGCATATGACCAAATCCTGCATCAACAAGCTGAAAGGAAAGAGAGTAAAAGGACTATCTGCTTATTTTATCCACATTTAGCAGCAGGATATGCATATAAAAGCAGATGAACTGTGGGGACAACAGTAAGCTAACCTGAGACAGACAGCAAAGGTAAACCTTTTTTCTGAGACAAAGAATTGCCTTCATCTGGCCAATGACTAAACAAATGGATCCAAGCTACAGCGTAAGCTTAAAAGCAACATTCCTCCAGAGTTTCGAAGAAGTTTTAGACTCATGGGTTCAGTTCAGACTAAAACATGGGTTCTGAAGTTCTAAAATGAAATGTTTCTTAAAGTATGGGTCAGCTCCTGCCTGGGTCTGTTTGCAGCTGCAGTCTTTGCAAAAAAGCCTACCAGTGGCTGCAGGGCTTCACCTGGTGCCTGACTGAGCCATTTCCATCTCTCCAGCCAAAGCCTTATTCTTCTTACATCCTCTGCACTTTCCTGTGCTGGAACTCTTTACTCATGCAGATACTTCTACTGCTGTCCAGAGGTATGGGGGCTTCAGGAAAACTGGTTGGAAAACTGCTTGCGTGTCCTCCAAAAAACCCCCAAACCTAAAACAAACACCTCCCACCACCACCACGATTTCTTACTCTTCAAAGGGTAAGAAAAGGGTTGTTTTTTTTTTTCCCCATTAAAATAAGTTCAGGACTCTCAATATTTTGAGATCTCAGTTCAAAAACCTACTCTACCTCTAACTTGCCTTTTCTGGAGAGCCTATGAACCAGGATAATGATTCGTGGGTATGGACAACAACTGCATGACAACTGGACAACAACTACACCAATTCATTTCATACAATCAGAATGGTTTGGGTTGGAAGGGACCTTAAAGATCATCTAGTTCCTACCCCCCTGCCATGAGCAGGGACACCTTCCACTAGATCAGGTTGCTTCAAGCTCTGTCCAGCCTGACCTCGAACGCTGCCAGGGATGGGGCATCCTCAGCTTCTCTGGGCAACTGGTTCCAGTGTCTCACCACCCTCACAGTAAAGAATTTCTCCCTAACCCCTCATCTAGACCTGCCCTCTTTGAGCTTAAAACCATTCCTCCTTGTCTTATCACTACATGTAAAAAGCCTCCCTCCCTCATTTTTATAAGCCCACTTTAAGTACTGGAAGGCTGCAATGAGGTCTTCCTGTAGCCTTCTCTTCTCCATCAAGAGAAGAGCAATCCCAGCTCACTCAGCCTGTCTGGGCAGGAGAGATGCTCCATCCCTCTTATCATCTTCGTGGCCTCCTCTGGACTCACTCTAACAGGTCCACGTCTTTCTTGTACTGGGAACCCCAGAGCTGGATGCAGCACTCCAGCTGGGGACTCAGAGAGCAGAGTGAAGGGGCAGAATCACCTCCCTTGACCTGCTGGCCACACCTCTTGATGCAGCCCAGGATGTCTTTGGCTTTCTGGGCTGCAGGTGTACACTGTTGGCTCATGTCCAGCTTTTCATCCACGAGAACCCCAAAGTCCTTCTCCACAGGGCTGATCTCCATGAGTTCTTCTTCCAGTCTGCACTCATATCTGGGATTGCCCTGACCCAGCTGCAGCACCTTGCACTTGTTGAACCTCATGAGGCTCTCATGGGCCCACTTCTCCGGTTTGTTCAGGTTCCTCTAGATGGCATCCCTTCCCTCTGTTGTGTCAATTGCACTGCTCAGCTTTGTGTCATCTGCAAACTTGCTGAGGGTGCACTTGGTCCTACTGTCATTAATAAAGATACTGAAGAGACAGAGCCTAAAGGGACACCACTTGGCATCAGCCTCTACCTAGAGACAGAGTCTTCGACCACAACTCTCTGGCTGCATCCATCCAGTCAATGCCTTATCCACCGAACAGTCCACCTTTCAAATCCATGTCTCTCCAGTTTGAAGACAGGGATGCTGTGTGGAAATAATTTGCCTTGTTTCAGCTCTGACTTTGTATGTAACTGCCCTTTGAAACAAGGAGAAGCGAGCAAACTTGTCTCAGGGCTTGAGAGAATAAAATACTTGCATCATGGGACCCGAGAAAAGGCAACAGGAGATAAGAAATTCTTTATTTCCACAACCATTTGGTTTTCTGGAAAAGAAGCCTTGTTTTTAAAATTCAATTAGAGCACTTCTCTAGATACAGACTGCAGGTATTTTGCAAAGATAACTTAGTGTGTTTCTGTCAATAGCTACAGCAGCTACAAATTTGCACCTCTGGATGAAAGGTACTTTATCAAAAAGTTCCTGACAAGCTCTTATCTACACAGCACATCACTGACATACCCATCCCGTGTGAAATCTGTGCAAGAAAGACAGGGTTTATTTTGTTAAATTGTAAGTAAGAAGCACCCTGCAAGACATCCTGCACCACAGATTATCAGTGCAGCAAAATACCTGGTGGCAAAGGCAATACATGGAAATGGATACTAGGGAAACTAGGAGGCATGAAGAACAGGCAAGTCCAAAGCTTAAGCAGATGGAATTAAAAAAAAAACTGAAAAAGGAAACTACTTATCTGAGCTACCACATGAGCTGCTGAGCATCACAAATTTTTACTCATGCTCTCCTACAATGAAAGGTGCTGATGCCAATCTGTACAGAGACTGTGGACTGGAGAAAGGTTGTTCTTGTTGTTGTGTGTTGGGTGTAGAGCAAACATTAGTAAAGCCCCAAGCATGTGAAAGACACCGTCCTTCTAGAAACAGAGGTCACAGGAGTGTGCCAGTGATGAGGCTGTCATTCTGATTCCTCCCTTCCACTTTCTAAGTGCTGTTTTTTTCAGTCTCTTAGAGGTTAAGGACAGATGGGAGCCATTAGATCTTCACAGCTCCTTTGGGAGCTGTTAGTCAGACCTGTCACACATCACAGTCCTTCAAACCTCACCTGCTTACCTCGCCTGAGACCTGACTGCAGCGTCCCTCATGCTTTTAACTGTGGTTAGTGCGCACCCTTCAGAAACAGGCCTGTCTTGGCTTGGACACATCTGGAAAATGTTCCAGCTACCCTGACAGCTTGTTATGGTGATTAACCACCTTCATTCCAATAAATTTGTGCCCAGTTTTTCATATGAATGTATCTGATTTCAGCTTGCTGAAACACATTCCCATAATTTACTAGATTAAAGAGCCTTTCAGTACCTGGTATTTTTCTTCCAAGGAAGTTCCTTCACCATCATAATCAATTCTCTGCTTGGCCTTTTTTGATAAACTAAAGAGACAAAGTGCCTCATGTCTCCCATTGCGAAGCATTTTCTTCAGGCTCTGAATCATTTTGTGTGGCTCTAATGTTCCACCACCCATTTTTCAACATCAATTTATAACATGCAGGCCATCCCAGTGCTGGTCTCACAAATACAGTACGTACTTATATCCATTTGCTTGTCCCTTAGGACCCTTAAAAAAAAAAACTGTTCAGAGTCTGAGGCAGATTCAAGCCAGCTTCCTTCTGTCTGGCATTTGGAGCAACCAAAAACCAGCCATCAGTCACCTGCACTGGTGCTGCCATCTCAGCAGGTAAAGGGAAAGCATGACAAGGCTGTCTCCCTTCTTCACCACAACATAATTCAACACTGGAAAGCAAGGCTGCCCCTGTGCAGGGTTCTGCTCTAAGCACAGACTGCCCCAGGCACACCCAGACCACATCCATAGGGATAAACTAGCCAGTGGGCACAGGGCAGCTGTGTACAGGCTGTTAAACCCTCTGACCCATCAAATTGTAGTGACTGCAGACTTTTTATGCCCATACCTGGGAATTGTTTGGGGAAATGCTAACAGCCTGAGGCAAACACTGTGCCAGTCTCTCCATGGACCCAGCTGAGCTCACTCACTATCTGGGAGTGCTCGCCACCACTGCCACCTCCTTTACCAAGAGAGATAAATGCCATCTTAACACGGAACCAAGGAGGGAGAAGGATGAAATGGCTCACTCACTTTCTCCTTCCAAGCAGGTCAGCAGCGTTTCTCAGATCAGAGAGGCAGCAACAGGCTGGGGCATCTGGCAGGTGCATCAAACCTGTCAATGCAACCTCATGCAACTCAGCAAGGGAAAGGGCACAGGACAAAAAGGCGAGAAGGAAGAAAAGGCAGTAAAGGCACTTTTGCATAAGCTCAGAGAGGAGAGCTTGTGTCTAGGTCTTGCATCACCATGCAGCTCGGATCAAACCCAGGCTGGCAACCTCACCCAAGCTGATGCTTTAGCCCTGGGGGGTCCTTGACCTGCCTGTCCTGCACCAAACATCCACTCGGCACCAGCACCCTGGAGCTTTCTCATCACAGGCCTGTCCTGCAGTTGCTTGTCAGAGCCAAAACATCAGTCACCCAGGAATCCAATGCCAACAAAGCTGCAGGCACTTCACACACATTATAAGAGAAAAGGTACCCAGGCTGTGCCTAAATAAAACTTTGTCTTCACTTCCAGGGTTCTCAGATCAGGAGGCTGGTGGGGGGAGTGATTTTGGGGAAATAATAATCTCAACCCCAGCTCATCAGAAGGGAACAAAAATATCTGATGGCTAGTATTTATTAGGTTTTTATTAGAACAATAGGGATTTTCTTTTTTGCTACAGAATTTTCCCCTTTCTTGTATCTCTCAGTGGCAGAAAATGCTGAATCACAAACCTGGAGCTTTAAAAAAAAAAAAAAGAAGTATTTCATATGCAGAAGAAACATATCTTACATCATTTCATGCTTCCTGCTCTGCTCTCTGGTGCCACGTTCCTCATTTTCAGGCTGTTTTAAAGGTCAGCTTCACAGAACAAATCCTGACCTCAGACATGGGAAATATGCTGCCTCATCACTCCAGGATCTTTTCTCACATGATTAGTCCCAACATTCCTGCAAGTAGAACAGTCCCCATTGCCACTGCCGCAGACATAAAGAAAAAAAAAAGAACAGAAAAGAAAAAGACAAGGTATTTTTCCTCTCCATTCTCAAAGTTAATGCTCACCAGCATCACAGCCTCATTTCACAGGCTGGGGGCTACTTCAGCACTGTAATGCTATTGCCATCTACGGACAAGCAATAGGCTCCCCGAACAAATACACAAGTTAAAGTAGGAATATATGCCTAAACTGACAACTGTTCTTGAAAAAGTTTGAAAGGACTTTAAAGAGGATTTTATTTAAGATTTTCCAATGGTTAAGATATATGATCTTGGCGAAAGTTAATTGAAGAAAGCAATTAGTCCTCATGGTATTGGTTTTAATACTTATGTATTCATTTAACTGGCTTCATTTTGTCTGAAGATTTTTATTTTGATACCATAATTTGAGCAGACAGGAGAGGTCACATTAAGGTGCTGATCCAGAAGACACATGCATACTCTGTTTATTCTGAACAGAAGATCTGAACTTATTTGAAATTACGACTATCAATTACCAAAGGTTTAAAGAATGATGGAAGGCACAGCTGTGATGAACAAGCTCCAGTGCTACAGGAAAGCTGAAGATTAATTTACTTGCTTAATAATGCTGCTAAAAAAGTAAGATTTCAAAATTAATAAAAGAACCAGTCAATTAATCTACTGTTATAAATGACAAATGTAGACTGAAAAATATTTTGATTGAAGTGTTGAAGATATGCAAACTCTTTTTAGTGTGCTTAGGCCTCTAAGAAGGAATATGGCTCTTTTTCCAGTAACCTGGTGACTAGTTTTTGCCAGTATCTGTAAAAAATACAAAGCAAAACTGAAGCTCCCACTCACTGGGAGACTCTACAGATGACATTTAAAAGAAAGCACACCACCACGGTGAGATTAAAAATGGGGTTTCTGTTAAATTATAACTAGCCAGACGGTTATACTGCTCTCAGGTTCATGATAAAGGCAGAAAGGTTGCCTCCCATGCCTGCAGAGTTCATTGCCAGGTGGCTTGAACCATGCATGGTTAACTCGTCAGTCTCAGCCTCTTCTTGTTGATCCCTGCTGAACCAGTGAAAGGGAAATGCCCAGGCCCTGAGAGCAAAGATTGCCCTACAGCTTGTCACTCTGGGGGGAAGGGGGGGGGGCACAAAAGTGAAAAAAAAAAAATCAGTGAAGGCATCAGACCCATCTCAGTCCCTTGCCAGAGGGAGGACGCTGTAAGACTGAACCCTGAACAAGTCATATGAAAAGAACCAAAGCACAAAGTCCTCCTCTAACAAAGTCAGGACAAAAACGTTTGGATAGGATTTCTGGAAGAAGGAGCCAGAGGTGTTTGTGAATAAGCACAAGAATAGGCACTTCCAGTGACCACAGAACTACAAACAAAAGCACTTTTGTGCACTCTCGGATTACTTGCTCTTATTTTCTCTTACAGTCACATGCTTATGTAGGCCTGTACTGTTTGAAAACATGATTTATTAAGACTCCTTAAATTGCAACCAAGTATTGTAGTATTAATACTGACTTTGTTTTAACTTTTCTGTTACTTAATATAAATTTACATAATTTTAATCTCTTATGTGGCCAAATCCCCACTGAATCCTTTAAAAGTTTTTGTTGACATGTGCACTATATTTCCAAAGTGTTTCAGATTTATGGGCTTCCCCCCCCTTCCCTGTCATTGTTTCATTGGTTCGGGGACAACCCCCTCTTTTCAACAGATTGAAACATCCAGTAATGTGAAACAGATCTGGTGACCCTATAGCATTAAATCATGCTTTGTGGTGCTTTATTCCTGCTCCAAAAGACTTTATGCATTAGTGAGTACATAAAACTGCACCAGAGACTGAATGCATATTGAAAAGTAATAAATGATTCCATATGGTCTTAATTTTTCAAAGCAGTGCACCACTGTTTTAAAGCAATAGTGTTTAATTTTCCAATTAGGAAGATTTTTAAATAGCCCTTCTAACCCACAAATATGGGAACACTCTCACTTTGGATATTCTCTCCAGCTGAGAGATTTGGGTGCACCAACAGTTTTCACAGTCAAATGGTATCCTTGGTTAGCAAGCTAGCAAGGGTGCAATTAGCCAAGGCAGTTAATTTCTTCCTTTTATTTAAAAAAGCTTGTGTCATCATTGCTGCAAAGACACAGGTCACAAAGGCTCTGTGAGCAAACTGAATAGCACACGTTCCTCTTTAAGCTTCACGTACTTGAACATCTGTCAGACCTCACCTAGTCAGTTCCTCCCCAGTTTTCCCTGTTTACTTCCAAGGAAAAAAATCCATTTTGGTTAAACAAGGGTTACAATACCTCTACCTGTATTTTAAACTAGACACGCCTATTATGAAGAGTAGCTACTGTATTTAGAAGCAGTAAGCTCTTTAGCAGATCAGTTCTCAGCATGTATTCAATTACATGGGCTCACCTAAATGCTACCCCCAAAAAATAAATTTAAAAAATAATAAAATGAGATCTCACTCTTGCTGTCCTTGCCACTCCATAGGTAAACTGGCAGTGAATTACTTCAGATGCAGTTTTGGTTTGCTAAACTGAAGGAAATGATTTTGCAAGGCAGGCAAGGGTGTGTGCAAATGGAAGAATTCAACTTTTCAGATTCCAGGAGGAGTTTGCAGGGCAGTTGCTATAACTGCATGCCCTGAGCATGTTTGAGTGACATTCACATGAGCTGCAAGGAATGTAAAGTCTTTAATACGAGAACAGGACCAGGCCAGAACTGAGGCATTAAAGTTCAGAACTGCCCTCCCAAAATCCCCTGCTCAACTGATGCCTAATCCTGGAGGCAATGAAGTTCTATTTTTAGGTTGTCAGCATCTCAAGATACAGGACATTCTGCCTTTCACATACCCACAACCACCCCATGTTGGGCAGCTCTGTGCCTGTCTTCCCTCTGGACCCAGTGCCGGAATCCGCAGCTCGGACACGTTTCCATGCAAGACGAGACCCATGGCCCCGGCTGTGTAGCCTGCTCAGAGCACATCCAACACATACCAATAGGCTCTGGCTTCCTAAAGCACGCTGCTGTGATCGCTCTTCCAAGACGGGACAGCAGGTAGGAGGTGCCCGGCGCTATCCCGTCGCTCTGCGGCGTGTACCGGCACTCAGGAAACGTGACCCCCTTCCTCCGACTCGATGCAGCTCCTGAGTCAGCAGTTACCCAGTTCCTCCGGGGCAGGAGACAGAGAACCAGCTGCAAGTGCTTATAATCGACTTCCCCACCATGTGCTAAGCCGCTGACTGCTTTTGCTTAACACTTCACCAGCCCCTTTGAACCCTTCCTCAACTCCCAGGGGAGACTTCCTTCCCCCCTGTGTGCTTTGCAGTGCCCCTCACGCCACAAGACACAAGGTCATTTTCTCCTCCTTCTGCCCGCCGGGGTTCAGATGCCTCGCTCTGACCTTCCCGAAGAGTATCTTACCAGGGAGGCAGGCTAGCCTAACACGCGCTCTATTTCCAACCAGCCTGTTGAACCCGTACTGCTGCTTGGGGGGGAGGGTGGGGTTTCGGGATTCACGGGGAGCAATCAAGGAGAGGCCATGACCTAGCAGTAATAACATTGCCATGGGGAAGGGAGGGGAGCAGCCTTGGATTTCAGTACCCTTTTGAAAGTGTGCACTATGTACTTTACATCAAACATCTGTCAGAGAACAAAACACAAAGTTCTGGGAAAAGGACAAGGAGCCACATCTTCTGCTCCTGAACAAGTGCTCTGATCACTAGAAATACAGGATGACAGCATAAAGGAGGGGCTTAGACTTCTTCCTCCAAGGGCCACGTACAGGAGAAAAGAATTAATTCTTTGGAGTCAGTGAAATAGGCCGTATTGGGCACCTGCTGTCAAAAGGAGAGGCCAGGCTGCGAGCCTGAGAAAAGGTAAATCCGTTCCCGCAGCCCTCATTCTCGTCACCTGATCCCTGATTAAATCCCCTGCTGTACCAGCGTGCCTTCTGTTTGCAGGTAGAGGGAAGCAGGGCTGTGAAAGGTAGTTATTTTAGGGCTGTGCTGTGCAAGCTCCACTACAACGAAGCAAGGATCGAGGGTGCATCTCTCGGCACAGCACCATGCGGACAGGACAGTCACCTCGGGGACGTTTTTTGTCCCGTGAAGACCACCAACACTGACACAGTTTCAGAGGTGTGGCTTCCAGGTCTCCCTGCCGGTGCCCTACCTCTAGGCATTTGGCACACTGGATTGGCACACCTTGCTGCCAGACATGTACCCACCCAGTCCCTTCCCCTCCCACCACACACAGATCTCCACTGCCTCGAAGCTCACATCTGGAGGGCGCCTGCAGCCTGGCACAACTTAGCTTTGAGACAAGGGGATCGGGGACAGCCGAGAGACGGCTTTGCTGGTCCTCAGTGCAGCAGTAGCTTCTGGCTGAAGGCAATTCTCCGTGCGAGCGCCACAGCGCCTTCAGCAAAGGCTTTTCTGGCGGCAGGGCTGCAGACAGCGCCCGCAGATTTATGGGCTTGCCCCGCAGCCCCGCAGCCCCGCAGCGAGGGGCAGCCCCAGGGAGGGGGCGCGGAGCCTGCCCAGGCCCCCGCCCCGCGCCGTATTTTACTCGATTGTTTATTATTTTCCGAGGGGCGGCGGCGGGGCGGAGGCGCCGGCCAATAGGAGGCGTTTCTGGCCTGACGGGCGACGGGCGCCGGCCAATGGGCGGCGAGGGCGGGCCGCGGCGGTCACGCGCGGCCCCGNCGGCGGGGGGCGGGGCTGGCGCGGGGGCGGGCCCGGGGCGGGCCCAGCGCCGCCGCTCCCCCTCCCCGCGCTGTGGGGGCGCAGGAAGGTGTTAAGTTATAATGATGGAGCAATTAAGCGATAAGTGGGTATAATTAACCCCACGTGGGGTAAACGAGACGGGCTTAAGTGGACACGGCCGTATTGCACAACGAGTCAGTGGCGGGGCAGAACGGCGTTTGGCCACTCGTAACCGGCCCAAGCTAAGAGGAAGAGCAGGTCAAAATTCTGTCATATAATCCAAGATAAATAATAATAAAAAAGGTGGAATTTCCTGCTGTATCTCAGCAGTTTGGCTGCACCCTAACGATATAAACTCAATAACTGCATGTGCCCCATAGCATTTAAAAATTATGAAGCAAGCTTTTGAGCAATGTCAGCCTAAACAGCCGGGTTTTTAAAAAGGGTTTAAAATATGCAATTAGTTTTTGGATTCCCACCCCCTTTCTTGCCTTTCTTCCTGGCCCTCAAAGTATATTTGGGTCACATCCGTGGCACATTAAGAACTTGGCTAGTGGTTTAAAATGGAAGCTGAGATACTCCTTCAATGAGACATTAAGAAGAGGGATTTCAGGGAAATATCAGTATTGCAGGCCTCATAAATAAAGCTGAGAGAGTCTGACTTGAAGTGGTCTTCAAGTTGCTGTTTATCACTTTGAGGAAAATTTTATAGTTAGAAATCTGTGGCCATCTTTGGCAAATCCATCAAGTTCCATGGCACAATTTGGACCCTTGCTCTGTGTCTGCCAGGCAGCCAATCTTTTCAATAACAACTGTGGAACCCATTAGCCAGGTTTAGGCAAACTGGGCCAAAACGTTGAAGTCTCAGGATATGAAGTTGGCTGGTTTATAAATGACTTTCTTTCTAATCATCAGCATCCAATCATGCTCTGAATCAGCTGCAAAACCTATTGCCCATTGCCCAGTCGGTGTTAAAAGGACACAGTAGGGAACTGTGGGAACAACAAAAAACACACTGAGGGAGCCAGTCTCTCACGGGGTGAATGGGAGGGGTAGACAGGGTTACTGCAGGGGACACAAACTGCTCAGGGACCAGGCTGCAGGTGCCTTACAAAGCAACCCATGATATACTTGTTTGTGTGAGGTCCACGCAGACAATGCAGCCGTTGTTTAACGTAAGTGCAATATACCATTTGTTTATTGAGCGGCAGTACACTTCACAGGAGACGTCCGTAATGCTGTACTGACAAGAAGTTCCAGGTCTCCCATCCCCCATGAGACTTAACCTCCAACCGTGCTTCTGCAGTTAAGATTTTTGTGTGAGAAGTGAAGCCAGAAATGTCACCTGCACTTCTCTAGTTGCCACGTGACTGTGACCCTGCTAGATCCATATAATCCAGATACCATGATAGGCGCACATGTTGCCCACATCAGCTTGAGTGGCCATAGTAGATAAAAGGAGACGAAGAGGAAGACACAGCCCTGCCCTAAAACACTCACGTCTAAGCAGGCAAAGTAAGTGAGCTGGCTTTCAAATGGCCTGAGGGCTGGCCTAACTTTATTCCTGTTGAAGTCAGTGATAAAACTCCCATAAATGGAGCCTTTTTGAAAATCCCACCCTTGGGGCATTAAAGTACTTAAGGAAGAGACTGAAAATTGTGCAGGCTTTAGATTCAATTTTGATCAGTTTTTACGTGTATTTCAGTGGGCCCAGCCATGGAACGACAATAAGCAGAGCTCCTGTGTCTTTCTGTTTTGCTCATGCACTTTTTATAAGTAAAATGTGTAGGAACAATTATACTATGGTTTTAATTATGCCTCTAAATTACATTATCATGGGAACACAGGTGCTGCATAGAGCTGTGAAGAACTGGTACCATGACGTGTGATAAAGGTTTTGCAACTGATATACCAGTGAATTCTGAAGAGGATGGACAATCTTGCTCAAGGCTGGCACTCAGGTGATCCAGTTTTATTTCTCAGCTCTGGCATGGGCTTCCTGTATGACCTCAGTGCAGTCATGTAATTGTTCAGTGCCTCAGTCCATCATCTTTTTAATAGGGTTGCTACTTACTTATTTCCTTTCTCCCGCCCTCTCCTGCCTCACTTAGACTGCAATTCTGCCAGGGAGTGGAGCATTTCTTACCACGTGCAGGGCCTTCACCCAGTACAATGAGACGTAATAGCAATGCCTGTAGAATAATGCAATGCCAATTAAATAAATAAATGAAGATGATAATATTATTTAGGACTAGATTTGCAGCTTGTAACCCAGCCCAAGGTCAAAGTGCTACGCTTCCCTGGAACCTCAGGACGCGCTCCATGTGGAGGCTTCTGCAGTGGTCAAAATCAGCCCCCCAAAATCAGTGGTCAAGCAGTAGCTAGTTTTGGGAAAGGGCTGAGCACCAGTCACAGTTTCGCAGCCGGCCTTCTCTGGCTAACTGCTAGAAGCCACAAGGAAAGGCTCCTTGGAGATGTGGTGTTGGACTAAGCGTCTTCTCACCACGCCTTTTTGTCTGAACTTGGTTGCTGGCTCTTCAATGCCACTGCGGTTTTCCTCCCTACCAACTGCTAAATCATACACACGAATGCCAGTGTCACAATTGCAGAGTGGCTGGTGTCTTTTTGAGCTGCCTTGCATTCCTGTAGGGGCCACGTTACAACAAAAGCCACGGCAGGGCACACAACATTGTGACCCAAAATGGAGTTGCAGTGAAAATTATTTCCATTACTCGAACCTGCATTCATTCTGATTAATTCAGTGTCTCCTACTATATTTAGATAACTGGGGATTAATTGCATGCATGCTGAAATGCTGTCCCTTGTAATAAAATCACACAAAACTATTCCTAACTTCAGTGCCACTTGAATTCAAAACCTAACTAGACCCTTAGGGCCTTAGGCCTTACTTAGGACGTGTAAGGCATGCAGGATCAGGGCCTTGCTCTTTTCTAATCAAACGGAATGGTTTTCAAATCTACTTGTTTATAATGCAATACATCAGGAATAGTTTAATTTGTCTGCCAATTCTGTACAGCAAAGCTTCAGAAGCACACCTGCTTCTCAATTCATGCAACTGTCCATATCTCGTATGAGAGACAATGCTACTGTTGGACTAAATCTAGTCCACAGTCTAGGTTGATACCAAGCTGGGTGAGAACTGATACATATAAGTTGCCATGTGATGTATTTATAACTACATCCATATTAATAGCTTTTATGTTCCTTGGCTTTGTGGGTCACCCCTTTATTCAACCCATAATTAACTACATCTTCAAGTAAGCTACTTTAGAGGGCTTTCTGCTAGGGCATGGCCTCCAAGGAGGAAGCACAGCGGGATTGTAGTCACGTGTGGACATGTCTGAACATGTTCCTGGCATCACCCACTGGCAGAGTGAAAGTTTGCAAAGAATTACTAAATTAGACTCTAAATTTTAAAGTTTACCACAACAGCTTGTGCACCAATAATTTATGATGAGGGGAAACAAGTACAGAAAAGAAATAGGGCTAATGCAACCCTTGGAAGGATTTACCGGGTACTTAGAGAGGCCTGAGTGCGTTCCCCTAGGCCGGCCGGACAGGGCTCCGGAGCCGCAGGGACGGGGAGCAGAGCAGCGCTGCCCTTGCCAGGTGCCGGCAGCTTCTCCAGCCCGCCCAGCTCCTGCAGCACCCCCCATCCCGGCGCTCCCGCCCCNCCGTGCCGAGCCGTGCGGTTTGGTTGAGGCTCCCTGCGTGTGTCTATAACTTTGTGTTGCTGCCGGTGGTTGTTAGGAGGAGGGATGTGGAAGTCGGCGGTGAGCAGGGTGACAGGCTGCTCGGGCGGGCTGCGGCGGCGGACGGGCTGGGCGCGGGCGGATCGCTTGCCTCTCACCGGCTGCTCGCAGGGGGAGCGGGCGCTCTGCCGTTTTCCCATCCTTCGCCTTTAAAGGGAAGGCTCTCCCGAGCTGAAGGCGCAGGAGCAGCAGGAACCATGCAGCAGCGCTGCTTCTTCCTCCCGTGAATTCGGATCTCGATTGCTGCCGGTGTGGAGGTGGCTGTCGATCCAGCACCCCCCCGCCGCCTCCCGCTCCTCCCGATGTGGCTTTCCCTGCCTCGTCTGCCTGCGCTTTTTAAATGACTTAAGTGAAGGGGGGAAAAACTGTCAAGATGGCAGCAGCAGGAGCAAGGAGGTTATGAATGTGGTGTTGATGCTGGAACAAAACCTATTCTCTGTGGCAGCCCTAGGGAGGGCTTAAAGCTACTGGACCTGTTGGAAGACTGGCGATTTGATTTGTTCCCGTTGTGTTTGCTTTTTCCCTGCAACAAGGAGGATTTATTACTATTTTTTTTTTTACCGAGCAGCCCCCGGGGTGGCCTACTCCTGCCCCCTGCTCCGTCGGCTCTGAGATTTTGGGGGGTTGCTTGCGTGTGGCTTGGGGGCACCGCAAAGTGACAGGTTTACGCTAGTGTGCAGTTGGATGTATGCTAAGACTTCGGCTCCCTTTAGGGCGTTTTGAAGAAGGAAAAAGTCTTCGGCGTAACCCAGAGGACCCCTCTCCCTGCCCTCCTGCCGACGGAGGGCGCAAAGGACCACCCCCCCC
>VXBT01000852.1:1418759-1555328 GCA_013400235.1 Oriolus oriolus | reverse complement strand
GGCGGGGGGCTGAGCGGGGGCCCGGCGGCGGCGCCGAGGAAGTGCTCGTCGCGGCGCAACGCGTGGGGCAACCTCTCCTACGCCGACCTCATCACCCGCGCTATCGAGAGCTCCCCGGAGAAGCGCCTCACTCTCTCCCAGATCTACGACTGGATGGTCCGCTGCGTGCCCTACTTCAAGGACAAGGGCGACAGCAACAGCTCGGCCGGGTGGAAGGTGAGGCGGGGTCCCGGGGCCGCGGCGCTCCCGCCGCGCCGCCTCGACGGGCGGGCTGCCCGTGGAGGATGCGGCCGCGGAGCGGGGTGCCGGCGGCTGGCCCCGAAAGCAGCCCGCTGGGCACTGGTGCCCGTTGTGCTGCTGGTGGTCGCCCTGTCGGCTTTGCTTTTTTCAAGGGAGGGATTAAGAAAAGTTTTGTCTCTTTCCTGTTGCTGTGTGCAAGCGGTGAGGGCTATTGACTCTGGAAGCAGAGGACACGCTGGAGCGAAGCTGGCTTTTCTGATGCACAAGCATATGAGTAGGGAAAGAGAGGGAGAGAGAGAGAGAAAGAAAAAGGAAAGAATATTTATAAGGTGTGTGGGTTTTGTTTTGCGTTTTTTTTTTTTAAGTTAGAGTAACACCAGAGGTAACTCATGATGGAAATGAGCAGAGTTGCTTTTATGCATGGTCAGTCTGAGTCTCAAAGCTCACATACAGAACGACTTCATTATTTTTGTCAAGAAAATCCCCAGTTTTTTGCCCATGTATTCCTCAAAGGCAGTAGAGGGAAATTGGGGTTTTGACATTTCTTCATAAAGTTAATCAAAGCACGGAGTTATTGGCTGTTCAGCCACGGGAGTGCTTGGTTTGTGATTCCTGCGGTGCCAGTGTATGAGAGCACCGTCTACTGATAGCCCAGCATTTTCTGTCCAGCACTGCGATATTGAGCAGCTAAGAGTACTACCGTTTTAATAAGTGAGGGGGGAAAAAAAAAATATGGTTTTTTGGCTTGTTTACTCAGCGCGTGCAAAAGCACGTTGCAGGCAGACAGGGTTTTACACCCAAGACGGAGGCTAATAAGGCCTACCAGGAGCCAGAACTGCACGTAAAGCACATTTGAAGTGATTTCCAGAACTGCTTCTTTTCTCCTCGTTTTCCGTGTTCATCTGTCAGCGTCTGTTGGGCGCCGAAATGTCACGTACTTGCAGCTATACAGAAATGCAGGTGCTGGCTGATGCCGATACTGTTTGCAGAAGGAAATCCCGGCAAGGTTCAGCTGCTGCTGAGGGCCGATACTAGCGGCATCTGACACGGAGTTTTTGAATGGATGGCTGAAGGTGAATTCGCCAGGAAGTTCAATGTTTTTACAGAGAAATTAAAATTTCTCTTTGAATCTCTCTAGCTTTGGGTCAGGTGATAACTTTCGGTATACAAATCGGTCAGAAATACTGTGTAGATGAAACATTTCTGGCAGTTTCTGTACTAGCAGCCCTGTCTCGTATTTTGGTGCCTGAGTAGGACTTGCTGGTAGGAATTGAAGTGCGGCTGTATGATTTTTACCTTCCAAACGGAGCACGGTAGAGGAAGCATTTAATTGACAGACTTGTCTCAGGCTGGGGAAAATGCAAACACAAAGTTTATCAGTGGCGTAGCTAGTTGAAGACCAGGCTTTTAAAACCACACATCCTTTTTACAGCTTTTGTGTGTGTATTAGGTGTTGAATTTTGATCTGACTTTACAAGTGTGATGCAGAGTATGATAAAGGGTTACATCTTCCGATGACAGCCTGTGCCTTCATAAATTGTTTGGTTTCATACAGAAGCAGTGGCTTTAGGTGTCAGCTGCTATGACAAATCCGGCATTTTTATCTGGTACTTTGAATTTTCAGTGAATTCTCCATATCTGATTTAAACGAAGACTTACCTAACAATGGTAACCTAACAGCTGACACTGTTGTGGGTGAATTTGGTGGCAAAACTCTTTCACTTCAGCAGAAGCAGAATCTGGGCCATAACATGAAGTGCTTACATTGATTAGTATCCTTAATACTGTCACAATTTTTCTGACAATTTATACTGTTAATTTGATATTGATTCCTTTGCTGAGCAGCATTAACTGGTACTTGGAGCTAATTAAAATGTTAAAAACTTAGATCCCTTGAGATTCTTCTGTTATAATTTAGTTCAGAAGTTTCTCAAAAGCCTTTATGATGACCTTTGTCAGGAGATGCAGGCACACTGGTAGCAGAAAATTCTGCCTCTAATGATTGTGAACTGTCTCTGAAGTTAGGGTAAGGCATTTGATCGCATGCAACAGTGGGTGCAATTGTGCATGGGTGGTAGGAGCATGCTGGAAGGGGCAGAGGGGAGGTCAGGAGCTAATAATTTGCCAGGCATCTAAAGCTGCAAAATGTAATCCCTTAGCAAGGCTAGGGTTTCTTTTTCTAGTGCATATACATTCAGAAGGGGACTACTTCAGTTTCTTGGCTGGAACATAGCTTAGTTTGTGTAGAGACAACACTCTTATACAGAGTCTCCATCTTAGTCTCCTGATGCTAAAGCACATTATATGTTATTATCATCTTTGTTTCCCTCACAGGTAATGAATACAGCTCTTCAGGAACTAATGTCAGCTTTTCACATTAGACTTTTTCAGACTGCTAGTTACACCGAGACTTTAAATGAACAGAAGATAGTTCTGTGTTTGAAGGCTTCTATCTTAATTTAGAATATTTTTACACAGTTAAATTCATCGTTGAAGGCAGCAAGCCCATTTAACAATATTCTGCTCTGGCACTGAGTGGGAAAATTGTTATTTTAAACAAAGGGAAGAAGACAACTTGGTCTTATTACCTTACGTATTGTTATATATGAAATATTAATACTGTTTCCAGTGAGATGTGCTGAATACCATAATCCGTAAACATAGCTGGGATTATACTCCTCAAAACAATTATTTTAAGAGCTATAAATTAAAGTTACAACTATCACTTTTTTTTTTTTCCCTGCCTAGGGCATTAAAGCAGAAGTGAATATTTCAGATGTGGTTAGGAAGGCATATATTACGTTTCCGCTAATTCGGATAAGGTTTGCCCAATACACCCCCCAACAATCTCCTTTGCTTCCCCCTCCCCCTGGCCCCGGTGGGACATTGGCTAATCTGATACTGCCTGAAGCTAGGGCTGTAGTGTGCGGTGGCAGCGCTGTGGAGGTGCCGCGCTCCGGACACTCCCGTGTGCCACGGGCAGCCCAGGTTGGTACAATCCCGTACACTTCCGAACCACCGGAGAGGGTTTCCGTGCATATTCCAATATCTGCTTCTGTCTTGAATACTTAGGGAAGGTTGGTATTTATGTTTGTCGTCCCTGGAAGGGGGAAGAGATCCCAGGGTGAGCTGGTTTCACCCTTGTGAAATGCAGTGTGCCAGGTGACTCTTCCAAGTACTTCTACAGAGCTCCTCGACGACTAGATCTTTCCTAATTCAGGTATCTGTTACCCAGTCGAAGTCCTGCAGTCGCAAAACCAGGGTGCTGACTTAAAAACCAAGTTCTACCTCGCAAGTATTTAGGGTGCAGCACTCACTTCCCTCAATAATCTTGAAATAGGAAACTGAAACACCTTTTTGTCCATGTATGTAGTAGAGGTGCCCAGTTTCACTACAGCTTAAGTAATTCCATACCTCTTCCCACAATGTTATTTTGTAATTTCTTGCAGCACTATCTTGTGAAACAGTCTTTTCTACATGAAGAGTACGCTAGGGGGACTATTTTCCTCTTTGTTAAGCAGTATGGCAAGACTATGAATCTCGTCCTTTATACAGAGATATCAGCAATTCCCAAATTTAAATGCAGCTGATTTGCTTTGGTTTGTTTTTCATATCAGAGGCCTATTCTGTTTTACACCTGTTGTATTCATCTTCCCTATAAAAGATAAACACTAGCTGCTGGGGTATTTACTTTGAAGGGGAGGTTTTTGTAAACTTTGTACATGGACATTCTATCATTCCTTACCATGTTTTACTGGCCAGTATGTACCAAAGGGCTGCAGTCCCTTTGGTGTAGCAAATGCATGAGTCTCTTCTCTCATTATTGGGACTTGAAAAGGCTTGAGAAATTTGCCAGTGATGTAGACAGATGTCTGAATCTGTTAGCCAGATGCTGATACGCAAGATGTGTCGGGCTCTTTTTATCATCTTCTTGCAAAGGATGTGAGAAGGAAGTAACACCACTCTCTTTCTTCTTATTTCTCCTTCCTCGGACTGACACACAATGTGTTTATCAGTAGCGGCAGTGTAAAACTGGAGTCTGCATCAGTTTCTTTTTTTCCTCTGCTTACTTTTAAACTTTTTTTCTTTTTACTTCTTTAAAGGTTCTGTTTCCCAATTAACTGCTAGCAAGAATATTTTTTCCAGCCTTTTATTGTATTTTTTTTAAATATATTTTTGAGTTGCCTTGTTCATCTGCACAGAATGGTTTGAGTTACAAGCTGTAGCCTGATGATTTTAAGTTTTGATCTACCAAAGAGAGCACGGGTTTAAGCTTGTGAATGGATCCTTGGGACTTCACTGGGATTACTTGTGTGCTTAAACTTGCTCCTTAAGCATCTTACCTGATGAAAGCCTTACTATGTTGTGCTTTAACAAAATACTCAGAAACATTTGTAAGTGACTTTTGTGCTGAGCAGTGTAAAGAGATGTGTGGTTCCAGCGGTTGAAACCACTAGATAACAAGTGTCTTGCATCAAAGAGGAGTGTACTTTAGTATCACAGTAACAAATGACTTTTTAAACTTTCCAGTAGAAACCATAAATAGATATTAGCACACATTGTTGTTTCATATCTGTAATGTACATCAAAGATCTCACTTATCCCCAGCTCATGCAGGCAGGTGACAGCTATTAGAGCAGTGAGAGAGAGACCAAGTAGCTCTCCCAGAATCACTGACATTGTTTGATCCACAGTGTGACAGTGAAGACCACCTCTGCTGAAGGACTTGTTAAATGTAGACATAAACACATCACCTTGGTGAATGTCTTCAGCTGCAAAGAATCACGGGTTCTGATACACTTAACTTTTGATGTGAGTGGGAAACTTCCAGTCAATGATGGTAGGGTATTAGTGGATAGTATCGCCGTCAGGTAAACCTGCATGAAAAATGCTGGAATCAATGTCCCTCCGTTGTTCAGAGACAGAAGGTTACCTAAAACAGTCATGCAACAATTGACGTTGTCTGTAATAGGTTTATTAGTGTCAATATTTGTACGTATTTAAAATTTGGGTATATTTAGGATAGGAAGCTTAAGAGTCAGAGGTTGGCTTCTACTCTTACTTATGTGTTTGAAAGTACACAGTTAACACGAATAAAAATTAAATCACCTCAGTGGCAGATATATCTGATGTATTGTATTGGCTTGAACAAACACTGTCTGAGACTTATCAGGCTGAGGAGGAGAGACGTCCTGGCACTGCTGCCCTGGGACCTCCTGCCTCTGCTTGGTGTTGTCCTGGTGAAGCGAGCGGTGTCTTACTCACGAGGCCATTTTGTATTCGGGTCATTTTGGTGGTGCTACACTACTTTGCTGTAATCCTGGGAGATTAGGGGAGGCTGGGCACGTGCTGCTGCATTTAGAAAGGCGAGTGATTAGGGTTAGCTGGGTGGTTTTGTGAAAGCTCTTTGTGCTGACGTGGACAAAGTAGCAGCCCAGAGTGGAAGGTAGGCAGCTCTGGGGCAGCCTCCCCGCACCCTTCTGTGGTGGCTGGGTGGGTTTCAGCCGGCTGGCCTGGAGTGGATGGGGTGAACAAGCGTGAAACCACCCCAGAAAATTATGGTGGGTTTGCTGGTTTCAAAGGGAGGCTGAAGGGATTGCCTTGGAGATAAGGGAAAACTGAGGATAAGTAGCCAAAGCATTTCTCTAGGTGGCAGCCTCCTAAAGGTGCCCTGCTAGATTTTGGCAGCCAGCTATTTTGCGTGGAAGTATGGAAAATCTTTTGTGAGGATTGTTCTTTATTTGCAATGCAATTAAAGTGGGTCTTGGTGTAGTGGCGGCTTGCCAAAGGAGAAACTGAAAGTGTTTCCTAATGCAAGTTGCTACTTAGACTAAAGTCTCTGCATGTTCTTGTTTCTCTCCCACTTCTTAAAAAAGCCTTACTGCTATGTCTGTCACAGAAAATGTGCCCAAGGGCAGGGTTACAAAATGGCAATATTAGTTGTTTTAAAGGCAGGAGGCCCTCTGCGTTTGGAGGTACTCTGTCTGGAGAAGGGCAAACTCTGAGCATCCTCCAGCTGCTGATTCGTTCCCCTTGCCATGGAAAACTGAGATTCTCGAGTCGGTTCTGGAAAGGGCCACAGCCTGGCCAGGTCCTGGAATAGGAGGTGCCTCCAGGTCCCGCAGCACGTAGTGATGATCCTGATAAAGGCCTGCCTGATAACACAGTGCTCAGGGAGCTGAAGGGGTTTTTTTGATGTGGCTTTTCTTGGGACTGACAATATGTGCGTAGCGCAGCGGTTCAGGAGCAAAATGAAGTGTTCAAGTAATGTGCATAGTCATGCAGTTTTCTGTACTGCTGGCTCAGCACACCATGAGTTAAGTGAAGATTATGCTTAACCTTCTATTTGCTCTTTTTTTGTGCTTCTACAAACTTAGACTGTTCTGTTACAATTTCCTGAACATTGCCACACACCAAGCTTGGAAAATGAGGTGCATTTAGCCAATTTATGGCCTGACATATGTTAATTAACATTAATTACCTGCTTGAATAGTCCATTTAGCACTTATTATTAAAAAGTGGCTTGTCTACAGAAGGGGATTTTCCTTTAGAGTGAGATGTTTTGTTCTAACTTGCTTCAGACGAAGTCAGGATGGGGTATCCCGTGCTTCTCTGCATGGCTTTACCAGTTTCCTGATGTTCCAGTTGAGCGTGTGGGATACGCCTGCACCACTGGCAGGCACCAACTCTTTACCCATGTGTATTTGGCATTTATTTGACAGCAGCTTAGCTTCCCAAGCAAAGTAGCATGTTTCCAAGCATTTTTTACTAGTGGTGGGTACAGCTCTTGCTCGTCTGCTTGAGGCAGCAGAGAAAGAGCTGTGCTTCTCAGCCTGCCAGGAACTGCAGGGGCATCTGGAGTCCTGTGGTGATGTGACCCCAGCCCCTTTGGGGTGGAGGCGTAGGAAAAGCTCAGGTGTGCAAGGCTGGAGAGGGGATGTAGGGGTTGCTGGGGCCCACCATGGTGCCCTCCAGGGGGGTCATCTTCAGCTCTATGTGGATGAGGATTATGGACCTTAGGGCTCCTGCAGCCATTGCGAGCAGGCCACCACTGGAGTGGAGCGTGATCTCCAACAACAGCAGGATATGTCTTGCTGTATTCATCAGCTACATTACCTCAGTTATTTCCTGGGCAGCGTGTTGGGTAAGGGTTGTCACAGATCATTGGTGTAAAACCTGTGAGGGGAGTAAGAACCAGAGAGGACTTGTTCAATTTCCAAATACCAATATTTAAAAAAAAATTTCTGTTCCTCAATTCCCCATCCCCCAGTTTCTCATTCCTGTCTTGGGAGACTCCAGGGACATTATGTCCTACTTCACCTTCTCCATCCTTCCCAGTTGTAGCACCAGCTAGAGGGTTACTTGGTGCACTTCCATGGGAGATGGGGAGCTGGCTCGTAGCTGTGTAGGGCATGTTGTGCAGTTTTGGCTGGGATACAGCGTGGAGACGGTTAGGCTACAGGACTGATGAAAAGCAATGCCAAGGCAGTGTGAGGAGTTGGGAACAGGTGAGTGATTGCATTAGTGCTCTGCCTCATGCCTGGTGTGAAATAGCAAGGGACATGCCTTCCAGTAGGGCTAGAGAAGAGCACTGCCTTTTGCCACAGTGGTTTCTCCTGGTGCTGTGCCAGGCTGTGAGGTCCAGGAGGAGTCCCTCTTGCACTGCAAAGCCAGGGAGTCCTTTCTTTGGGCCACCTACCTTGCACATTTGCTCAAGGGTTGATATGCTCATAATGCTGCTTTGCAGGGAATTTGAGGCAGGCTGGGAGTTAACAGCGTTGATGTCGCTTCAATAACTCTGTCTGTGTGTGTCCTACCTGGACTTTGCTTACTGGGGCAATTTTCTTTATCTGTTTGCTGGTACCTGTTAAAAATAAAGGCTATTTAAATACTTTTTCAAATACCTTTGTAAGATTTCACAGACAGAGAAATGCCCTTCTGGGGATTTGTACTAGTAAAGAAATGTCTTGTGAAAATTAGCTCTTATAACAGACTCGTGCTAACAAATTGAGTGGATTGCTTGCTCTATCACAACAAGCTACATACTTTAGGGCTGAATTATGGAATGCTGGGTTCTCACGTGAACATGTTTATTTGGCAAGGTATTATTTTGCTTTTCTTTATTAGTTTTCCCCTGATGGTGAAGTTCCTACTCGCTACATATAAAGCGAGGTGTGAGGACGGTGCATGCTGGGACAGAAGGGCAGACGCAGCCCATGGATCGTTGTCGGAGGAAGTTCGGTGGAGGAAGGTCGACTTGAAGCAAGGGTGGCGGCGTGTGGCACTGACAGCTTGTTGTCAGGGCCTTTGCAGTGTGTGCCTCCAGTTTTGGGGGGCAGGAGGCTGTGGTTGCGGGGCTCTGCCTGTGCTGGGGCTGCTGTACACCCTGAGAGCTGCCCACGGTCAGGTGCGTTTCCGTGGGGTGAGTCACTGGATCATGCCACTTCTGCGTCCCTTCACCCACTGCCTGTGCTGAGGTGAAGGGTGGGTCTGTGCTGACGTCTCCACACCAAAATCCAGTTGAGAGCTCTGGAATGAGGGCAGGAGGCAGGAGTGCTGCCAAAGGAACCATTTTTCTCCTTTGACACCTGCCTCTCAGGCTGCCTTCACACTCTGTGTTGTGCTGTGGGTCTGCCTGGGGGCTCCTTGTAACCCGGCCCTCAGCCTTGCAGTGTCTTCAGGTCAGCCTGCCTCCCCATCCCTGGCCTTCCGAGATCTTTGTCTCTCTCTCTGGGGAGCAGCGGAGGCCGTGGCACTCCCGGGATTGTGATCAGTGGGTGGGACTCAGTCCTAGGATAGAGTTTTCAGTAGGTTTGCTGGCTCCTGAGTTGCGTGAGCAGAAAAGGGCAGGTCTGGGCTGCTTGCCAGCACTTGAACAGGGAGGTAACATCTGCTTATCCCAACCCTAGAGGAGTGGGAGACAACAGATAAGTCAGAAGACTGATGAGGACAGACGGCGGTCTGCTGTGGGAGGACAGATAGAGGAACACCCAAAAACATCAGGATGTGTCCACTGGGGCTTCACTGCATCCTGGCTGCTGTGAATGCTTAGTTTGGAGTGGGAATGAAAGAGTTTGCATGGATGTAGCCCAGTTTATGCCAGTGCAACTTTTGTGGGTATATGAAGTAAAGAGGGCAGGTCCGAGTCTCATCCCTGCTAAAGGCCATGTTAAGGCAGTAGCACGCATTTGCATTAGTGCTAGGCAGACTTGAGCCAGCAGTGCCAAAAATCCTGATTGCAGCTGAGCCTGAGCTCTGTGTGAGGACTGAGTATGACCAGGGAATGTTAGCAATAATGTCATACTTAAGTAAACAAAGCTTTGTTTAAAAATGTATTAATTACCTAGTAATATCTAATACAAGCTGCTCTCCTGGTCTAGACAGCCAGCACCTCTGACTTTGGAGACAATTTGCCCTTATAACTTAGTGTTTTCTCATGCTGTATCACATTGGTTTCTATACTTTTTCCAAAATAGGATGCAGAAGAATAGATGTATTATTCTAAAGAAATAGTTTTAGGACATGGGCTGAATTCCAAGGCCATATTTGTTTTATCTAAAATGTGGACGGAATTATCTTGATAGGTACTCACATAGCAGTGCTTTTTAATCCTTCTGTATCTGGGGCTTTTTCTCTCCACACTATCTCTTCAAATACCTATTGCAGCTCTCTAAAGACACGTTGTGACCAAGGTTAACCCCACTTTCTTACGTGAAATTTGCAGTGTAAACATACCTTTAAATGCGAGACTTAATCCAGATCAAAAGTTTCTGACTTCGTGTGAACCTCAGTCTTGTGTAAATATATTTGCTAATACTTCATGGAGGATTTATCAGTTTCACATATTAAGTTCTAGATATGCTTTAGTGAGTAAAATTTGGCATCTGACAAGTGAGAACAGTGCTCAAGAAAGAATGTCTCATTGTGAATGTTTCACAGGCTCCCACATTATCACCTTTTTTGCTGATTGGTTTTGTTCAGAGAGCAGCGATGTGGTTTCCTGAAAGCCTATAACTTACTGTTTGTTCTGCACAGCTGCTCTGGACCTTGACTAGTTTTCAGAGAATGTTTTTTCCAGGAATTCGTACAAGAAGGTGACGCCAGTTCAAGTTGTGTCCTGAGATGCTTGTAAGCTGAGACACGTAGAGCTGTTGTCCCTGTTTTTGTGCAACACGATCTATTGTGCCTAAGAGTTTCACTGTATGGGGGAACTCAAAACCATTTGGTGGAGATGTCAGGTTTCAGAGTGAACGGTACTTCTTTAAGTGTGCATCAAGACCTACAATGGGAGGCTGCTGACCCTTCTATGCCTTTGTAGAACAACTTTGGCGCTGATAATGATGCTGCCACTGAGGAGCTGTAAGAACTCTGAAGCATTTTTTGAATTCATAGCCTCAGCCATATATGTGTCCCAGATAAGTGGGCTACATTTAAAATCTTCGATTTGCAAATGGAAGTCATGTCAGAGCTCTGCATGAATTGGGCCAGAGGTTTCCAGCCTAGTTTGTGCAGCAGCCAAAAGCTCCGACCTAGTATTATGTTCATCATGATGTTGACAGTGTGATTTTCACTTCCCATGGCATGTTGAGATTTATTTCTTGCCCCAGTGCTCTTGCATCCTGATTCATGCACGGCAAAAATACTTCTGATTAAAATGTGCTAGAAGGTTTGCATGCTTGGGGTAGGAGAGAAATCTTTTATGAGGAACTGTTCTATATAAAGCTGTGGGGAAGGGAGCCGTGTGCTTAGGAAGGTATTTGAAAATCAATAGTGAGGCCGTTTTCCATACAAAAAAGAGGGGAAGTGTGTAGTCCATAAGGTGGTGGCATACGGGACTGTGAGGAGGAAGGATTCTGTGAGCTAGCAGTAGGGAGTAAATCAACCTGATGTATGTTCATAGACATCTGATGTCTACTGGGCCTAGTGGGGTAGCTCAAAGCAGGTGGAAGAAGCATACTGTTTACCTAATTAGAAACATAAATAAAATCTTTCCAACATTCTTCTAAATTAAAATGCATTTGAAGCATATGTCAGACTTCTCACATCCAGGAAAGATCTCTTAAAACCCTGCCGTTCCTCATGACGGCTGTTTCTAGCCCACTTTCTTCAGGGCTCTGCCAGGTAACAAGTCTTCTTGGTTGGAAGATGGAGTGGGATGTGCATTCGCAGCTGGAGATGCTGGAGTTCTTCCTGAGTGCACCTGCACTCCTTTTTAATCACAGGGAAAAGGCCTATTGTTTGAGATGATAGACCAGGGAATTGGAATAACAAAAGAAAATTATCATTGTTGAAATCATTGAAGACAGTATTTCACCTCTGTATTTATTGAGGAGCCGGTGATGGTGGGAAGCAAGGCCTGGGCTGCAATACAGTCAGAGCAGCTTCATATCTCCAGTGTATTTTAGACACCAAGGAGACAAAGATGATGCTAATTACAAGAGAAACTACTTAACTGCTTTGTATTATGTGTGAAATGAAGGGGGAATAACGCTGATTGAGTGACCTATTTTGACTTTCTCAGTATAATATGTTTAATGTTTTAGTCTTTTTCTGGACAGTGAATTATAATTTTATCAAATCCTGCTGGAAATTAGTATGTTGCTGGGCAAAGTTATTTTGTCCTCGCAGTTTTAACTGCAAAGTTACATCTTGCCACTTGACTTGGTGGCAGGAGTTTTCCCTTTCAGCTGGAAAGGGCTTTTGCCATGCAACACAGCGACAGTAGTACTTTTTGTTTTATACAAAATAGGGACCTGTCAGGAAGAATATAAAATAGGGCACTGAAGGAGTCTAATTTAGAAGGAGAAAGGGCATAAATCTCCACCTCTCTCTGATGACAGAAGGCCAAAGTACAGCAGAAATGTTTCCCTGCTTGTAAAATGCCAGATGCCAAATGTAAAATACAGAGAGGTTGTGCTGTTAAAGGCACAGCTGTATCTAGCCTCCTTACAAGTTTTTCAGCCTTATTTTCGGTATGTAAGGGGGTTCTGAGACAATGAAGCAGCTCTATTAGGGTCTTCTCTGCTTATTGTGCCATTACAGAAATTGTTTGCTGTTTTGGACCAGAGTCAGGCAGAATAATACTGAATAAGTCCCAGATGAATGTGGGTGGTGAAAGGAGAAAAATAATTTCAAATAAAGAGGGGCATTATCAGCTGAGCAGCAAGTGTTGATCCTATGGTGCTGAAAAATGAAAGCAGGAAAAAGGCACTTTTCTTTTTTATTAAAAGGGCAATTTTAGCTGAAGAGTCTGTTCTGACCAGAGTTTGGTATTCTACTTAAGCTTGCAGCAGTTTGGCATTGTTTCAGCAGTGCTGTGAAGCACTGCGAGGGAGAACAGAAGTAGAAGCAAGCCTCCAAAACTTGAGAGGATCTTCAGATTCCTTGTCCATTTTGGACAACATGACCTGTAGCGTCACTTGCAGCTGCTGGATCCAAGAGTATAAATAGTGAAAAGAACACTGATTTGGCCAGGATAAAATGTTCATTTTGGGTTTTTCCAACAGCTGTGTCGGGACTTAACCCTGGCAAAAGCTTCTCACGTGTCATTTCTATTCAGGCTTGTACTAAGCATGTGGAGTGACAGTGTTCTCTAATTGAAAGAAAGAAAAGAAGAAAAAGTAGTAAATTGAGAAACAGTGTGTATCTGGTGTCTTCTCAACCTGAAGGAAAAACACACACTGCTTGAACAGTATGATAGCAGGTTTTTTGAGAAATTAAGTATGGATTTCCTTCAATTGTAGTTGAATCATGACATTTTACTAAATTTATCCCATTTTGAGTGCCTGCTTTCTGGTTTGACATTTTTGTTGGATGGCTGTTGGTTGTGTTTGGTTTAAAAAAAAAAAAAAGAGTTTTTCATGGCCTGAGAGGTGATATTTTCCTGGTTTTTTTGTTTTTTTGTTTTTTTGGTTTTTTTTGCAGGAAACTGTATCAGGTATCAGACCACCAATTCTTCCAGGTGGTTACAGACTTGTGGGGGCCACCAGCTTTCTCCCTAGAAGTACCATGATGCAGTGGGTGGGTTTTAGCAATGCCAGTGATGGGTTTTCCCTCTTTTCTAGAAGCTGCCAGGGAGATTTTTCATGGCTTGACCACAGACTGTAGATCACTGAAGTATCTTTGTGGATAGTTCTCACTGTTCAGTGAAGTGCCAAGCAGAAGTACTAAATGAGAGCATTCTTTATTTACCCAAAAATCTGCACTGAAAAAAATGTTTCAATATAAAAGTTAGGTGCTTGGGAAGTACAAAATGTCAGAAATAAAGTTCTCTCTAACACTTGAAATTGCTTCTCATGCTGGCTATGATACTGTTACTAGTAAGGAGCTCACAGGCTCTATCCACCCCCACTCTCCTTGCTGGGCTGGATCCTTCCGGGGTACTGAGGGTTTCAGCTCATCCCCTATGCTCTCTATGTGGGCCCTGTGCCATAGTTGTTGCACTTGGCTCAGAGTAAAGAAATACGTCCTTCCCGGTGTGCTTGTCTGTGTCATTTGCCTCCCCGGTATCCATAGGCTTCCCTGGTGAGCACTGTCCCAGCCCCGTATCTTCTCCCCTCTCCAAGCTCCTTACTATGTTCTCTCATCCCAGTCTGTTTTTCTGTGATTCTCAGTCTTGCTCCATGCATCCCTCCTTCCTTTTCCTGTGATCTTCCACACCTCTGCCCACCCCCACTGGTTTTCATACCTGTTCTGCTTGTCTGCTTTTTTTTGTCCAGCTCCCCATTCCGCATTTCTTCCCTGCCCCAGGATTGTGTATTTCCTGTGTCTTGCTTGCCTATCCTGGACTGCTTACCGTGTTTCTAATCCCAGTTTCAGTTCAGGTTTGCAAAGTTATTAGTGCTGAGGAGCAAACAGGGTTTTATAGTAGGAAGTGTTGGACAATTACAAGGTGTAGGTGGGGCTCACAGCACCACCTATAATTTAGAACACTGTTTATATTTTTAACTGATCCACCCTTAGGTAAGCTGTCATGGTGCTGTCAGTGTGCAAATCCTTAGTCATTTGGATAATCCTGTTCCTTCTGCTGATACTGAGTACTGAGAAGTTGCTCATTTGTGTAAGAGAGGTGGAGGGTCCTGCCGCAGAGAGACTTGGATGTCTTATTTCTCTGTGGCCAAACAGCATCTGAGATTCTACAATTCATAGGGCTGCTGAGCTGTCCCTAAAATATTTAATGGTATAGATAGTAATTGCTCTTATTTCCATGGTGAGGGGCTGTTCCTTTTGCCTTCCTTATCCGTGAAAAGAGAGGAAACATACAGGTTCCTCACTGAAAAAACAGAAAGCATGAAAGTGTACAGTCCGTAGTCGTAGCGTATTCTGTGTCCTCCAGTAAGGACCCTCTGACTTGGTGTATTTCGACTTGAAATGATAATGATATAGCTGACTTTTTCTGATGCAGCTTCATGGGTTTTTGTACCTTCTGCCTCTGCTGCTAACTTCATGCCTGGTCTTTAATGGTTCTGGTAAAACACCTTCACGTCTAGGGAAGCTGATGACAGTGTTTTTGTTATCAGAATTAGACTGAGAAACTCATACTGAATTGTGGTGCTAGCTAGACCAAGTCATTTATTGATGTGAATAGCCTTGTATTGACCTGTTAAAGAGCTTGGGCGTAGAGTGTGTCATCTATGAGTCCCTTGTTCCTTCATGATGAAAGTTCAAAACTTTAATCAGGTGACAGGGTGGCCTGTCCTCTTTCCATTGCAATAAAGTGCATGCAGACACACATTGCAACAAATAGTGCAAGGGCAGATCTAGCATGCCCTGCTTTTTCCCCTGCAAGAGAAATCTGCAGTTTGTTCTCTGCCACTGCCCTCCGAGCCACTCTGGCAGCATGGTTGGCTGAGGGATTTACTTGTGGTGGCTGATGCCTTTCAGGTGCGGTGCTTTAGTTTCCCAGGCTATTGATAACAGCTGTTTAGACACAGCTCTCTGGGTCATGATGTGTGGGGATTTTCTGATGGTTGCGGTGACCTTGGGAGGAGAATTAGAGTGGATGTAATGTTTACAAGAATTGGAGACGCCTGTGCCATTGAACTGGTGCACATTGCTGAATCAATTACTAGGATTGGCAGGATTTTGCTTTAGGGGAACCTCACAGCTACATCATGGTCTTGTTATTAGTAGATTATTGTTAATTGGTTTTAATACAGAGACAGATATTTGCGGGCAGAAGGAACCTCAGTAGTTGGTTTCTGTGAAGTATTTTCCCTGTATGCAGCGCTGTTGCAGTGCATACCCTAGCACTGTCTCTCACTTTAGTTTTTAGGAAATTTTTATTAGCTCCTGTGTGGAAATACACTTGGTATAAGAGGTCATCCTCAGGTGAGGAATTGCAGCATGACGCTCCTACCTCTTCCAGAGCCATTGACGACAACTAAAACTCTCAGCATGAAGATTTTCTAACTTTTTTGTAATGTGTCACTTCGGTGACTCAGTCTACTGTGGCATAGGCCCCTGGTGAGCTTTTGCAGAAGGCCTTCCCAATGCACCTGTGCAGCCCTTGATCTAAATCCTTGTCACCAGCCTCTCCTGCACCCACTGCTGTCAGTTTACTGTGTTTGCAATTGATTGTCAAAGTATTGCGTTTAATTCAAGTGCTGGTAGAGTTTTCCTTGAAATGCCTGTTACTGTTAAGCCAGTTAGGAGTTACAAATGTAAATATGTTTACACAGAAAAAGAGGAATGCATGAAAGCTGGCACTGCCTAAACAGCCAAAAGAGGTGTGATTTTATGCTAGAGGGACACTGAAAATGTAGGTTGCTGGAATGGGCTTCCAGAAGTAAATCCCAACCAGAAGTGCTTGCAATCCCTGCCTTCAAATGCACTGCCCATCTGCTATAGCTGCTGAGGTGACACGAGGGAGAGGGCTCAGAAGTCCGTGGGCATCCTTGTGGAGTTTTATAGGGAAGTTTGAAATGCCAGAGAGAAGTGTTGGCTCTGTCTGAAGGGCTCCTTGTTTTAGATTTTCCCAGGCAGGAGCAGTACAGCCGGCAGTAAAGTGACTGCTAACGCTGGTGTTTCATAACTGAAAGTTCAGCATTTTTCACAAGCTGTCTTATTTGGGGTTGTGAGCACAGGCACACTCACACCCCTCGCACACCCCCCGCACACCCCCCCAGCACATTGTTTACTTCCTCTGTAAGTTCTGGGACATTCAGTACTAAGGAGCATGATACGCTTGCATAAACACCCCAGCCAGATTTATCTCTCAAGCCTATCTTTCCTTTCCCGTCTTGGAAAGTGATTAATCTG
Source organism: Oriolus oriolus (assembly GCA_013400235.1). Lineage (NCBI taxonomy): Eukaryota > Metazoa > Chordata > Aves > Passeriformes > Corvidae > Oriolus > Oriolus oriolus. The sequence goes on along the minus strand of VXBT01000852.1, from coordinate 1,538,828 downwards.
CAGCACACATTTTCTTCTTTGATTGCAGGGCATTATTCTGTAATCATTTACAGTTTTGCAGAGCCGTAGCATTGCCTTGATGGAGCATTTCTGTCATGCAGCCGGCGCTGTCGGCTGAAGCTTTAGCTGCGTGATGCAGAGGGAGCATTACCCTGTGTCTCTGTGTCATGTTAAAACTGTTTTCTATTTACATTGCTTGGTTCCTGTGCATTCAAAAACATTCAAATGTACACATTTAAAGTGCAGATAAGTGTCTGCAGCAGCACATGCTGGGGACTGGTTTGTAGGTTTCAGGAACAGCATCAGTACTGCAGCGTGCTGGCTGCCAGCTGAGATTTCCCTTTGCATTTATGGAGAGTGGAGGAGTTTAAGTAACTTCTGTTTTCCATGCTGCAGGTCATCTATTGAAGCCTGCATCGGTTAGAAATGGGCAACTTATGTAGATACAATAATTGTACACATTTCTTAGCATCTGTGGAAAACAAAAAAGTGAAGACATTGAAGTTGAATCAGAAAATCTGTCCTGTCTGTACTGCATTGAGGCTTTTCCATGTGCCCTTTGTGTGTTTTGTTTGTTTTCTAGTGTGCAAGGAAAGGAGGTGGAAGAGATAACAACCCAAGAGGTAACCCCAATCGCATGCTGTGGGGTTCAGATAAGGCTGTTGAGCAGAGTTTTGTTTGATACAGCTCTCCATGGTGTAAACCTCTTCTTTCAGTAGAAAGGTATGAAAAGTAGGTAGAAAAAATTCAAAGAAAACCTTGTAACTTTGGGTTCTGACATGGTGGTAATTTTCTTTTTTGCAATGTATGTGCACCTTTCTGGCCTACAAAGGCCCTGAAGTGGATGGGCCTGGTCTAGTCATCCATGCCAATGAGCATCTTTATCCAAAGTCTCTCAGAAATCTGGCCTACAGCATGTCAGAAAAAGCATTTTTTGTGTCACCTTATGACAAACTAAAGTCCTGTCGTTAAAAGACAGAGACCACAACAGCAATGTACTGCATGCAGAGACCAGCAAAAAACTGAAGGCATTGCAGGTGCAGCATGTCTGTTGAATGAAATATCCAGAGGATCCCATGCCAGAAGTCAAGACAAATCTTCCAACAGCCTTCCTTGTCAGTCTGATCTTGAGGGCAGGGCAGGGCAGAGGAGGGGTTTTTATCTGACTGCAAATCCAGCAGTTGTTTTAAATGGGCAGGTGTCAAGAAGAGTGCCCTGCTCTGCCTCAGGGATGTGACAGTGCCAGACCAGTAAGAACAGCAGCTTCACTTCTCCAGCAATGGACTTTGGAGCAGGAAGAACAGGCAGCAGAGACACAGCACAGCAGTAGCGTGGGATTTTAGTTTAAACCCCCATCCCCTGATTTCTGATGTATAGTGGTGTCTAGAACATCTGATCACAAATGTCTTTTTTCCATCCCAGAATTGTAAATGGCTGAATTCTAAATAAAAGGGAACTTAGAAGGAGAAGGAAGACTAAGGTTCTTTTGAAGCAGCAGCTGTTTAGGAAAACTACCAAACTGTGTAAGGAAATGACAGGTTCAGAGTGTATGCATATATGAAGGTATCGAACTGCTTGGTTGTGCTAAAACCCAGGATTAAGGTTCAGTTGGTGCGGCCAACTTTAAGCATTGGAAAGTGAGGGGAAGCTTCTCCAAACAGGAGGCAGAATGGGGTGCAGTGCTGCCAAAATGCAGCCTTGCAGTGCTAATGCTTGTGTCCTTCTGGGATGGGCTGTGGGCTCAGCGTCAGGACCACTGGGAGCTTCCTCTTACTGCACTTGGATGCATGCCGCAGGGTCGTGGAGTCACGGTTCAGCTTCGCTCACCCCAAATCCCTTATCACCTCAAAATGATTTGTAACAGTTGTATTTGTTTGTCTTTAACAGCGAGAGATGAACCCCTTTAATCTCTGTTGTTTATATTACTGTTTATACAGAGTACAGCTACCCACAGAAAGATTTCTAGGATGTCCTGGGTTCAGTACAAAGGAGCTTCACACTGAAAACTTGAGGCCCCATTCCATGAGGCAGAAAGGAGCCTTTGCTTCAGTGTGGGTTAATTATTTAATAGTTGGCTGAGTAGGCAGGATGATTGTGGATGAGGAATGAGGCTGGTCTGCTATGTCCAGAGTAACATTTCGGGGAGTAGGAGGGGTTTTGCTTAGCCCTCCAGAAGTGTCATAGCTAATGTCATGTTGAAGTTACGAACAGTGCAAAAGCTTTGGGAGAAAAGGACGCTTTGGGCTTCAACACATTCAGTCATGGAAGAATACATGCACTGAGGGCAAGATCCTCTTGAGTGGAACACGTGTCTCTAAGGGAGGATTTGGATAAGAACTAGGTGCTGAGAACATGTGTTGGAACATCTCAACCACTTGCAGAGCTTCTGCTTGGAGCTCAGTGAAAACTTAGTGTGACCAGGGAGGTGTCTGTGTACAGCCCCCTCTGCACTGTAACTGTGGTGATAATGCTTTACCTCCACTCTTGCCTGGTGCAATGGTGGATGAAAACAAGGTGTGTTTGCTTGAGGAAGACCCTTTTCTGATCTATATTAGTTTAGGTGAGTTTAGAAGGTGATGCTGTGGGTTTTGATGCAGAGAGGCCATCTGCCAGATGCAGGGGACCCCTGAACCGTGGAAGTGTCCCAGAAGGGTGGAAAAGTATGCTTAAATTCATGCCACCGTTTTATCCTCTTTCAGTGCAACTGAAAAGTATGTGTGACGTTCTTCACCCAAGAAGTTTGTTTTTTAGACAGAGTAGGATCCACCATTGCAAAGTGTCACTGTTATGCACCTGCACAATTTTTGACAGTGATGGCTGCAGTTGGAGCAGATCTTTAGAGAGGACTTGTGCTGTACAAGCCCCAGTAAGATATGTAACAAACCCAGCAGAGACTGGAATGGACACTGGTGATATCTGAGGGACCAGCAGATGACAGGAGCTCCTCTTTACCACCACCCCTAGCTCATTACTGACTTTCAGTCCTTTCTTTTCCTTAAACTGTGAGGCATCAGAGATAAGTCCTGTTTATAGGTCACCCACAAGGGAAACTGGATATTTAATTCTAAACTTCTAACAAGGCTAACATTTTACTTCTTTATTTCATTCTAGAGGCTAGATCTGGTCTTAAAAGTACCTCCTGTGCAATGTAAAACAGGGCCCAGAGAAAGGAAATGAAATCAGAAATGGAGAAAAGTTATTTTAATCATAAATAGCTGTGGTTGGAAGGTAGATGTTTATATGTGCAATAGTACAGTACCTACTGTGTGTATTTTAGGAGAACCTGAGAATAGCAGCTGCACTGAAATACTTGACAGTGAAGTCAAATATAGTTTAGGTTAAAAAAAAAAAAAAAAAGTGGCTGGGGAGGGTGGGTTTGGAGCGTGAAGCCTGTCGGTGTTATCTCTGCCGCGTGGCACAGAACAGCCTGTGACTCTGGCGCTTGTTTGTGAACGCGCAGTTCCCGTAATGGGATACGTCCCGCTCCTATCACTTTGGTATTGTGCCTGGGTAAATGCTCCCCACCTCCCAAATTTCCCCGAGAGCCACAGCAGGATGACAGCTTTGTTTCTCCAAAGGCTGCCTTTTCTGAAGTGTTGCTGGTTTTGCAGCCAGTGGACCTGTTGAGCTTTATATCTATAGAGCTCAGAAGAAGTGAAGCTGCGGGCACCAAAACTAGAGCTCTTGCTAATGTGCCAAGGTCAGAAGGATCAAAACCTAAATTAAACTTGTCCCTGAAATTTGGCCGTGAATTGCAAATTCAGGAAGTTGTACATGAAAATCTGTCTGGGCACTGTTTCTTTCTTAAGAGTCCTTTAGCTAAAAATAATGTATTGCGCTATAGTTATAAATAATACGGGCTTTTTTTTTTTTTTTTTCTTTCCCTGTCTAATTAAATTGTTACTCTTGCCACAACGAAAGGAAAGGGAAAAGATAATGACATGAATCTGGTTGAACAAGTACGTAGCTTGCAGGTTTCAGTTAGTGTTTGCAGCTGCAGACGATGCTGAACCCTATGCTCATGCATTTAATTGTCAAAATGAAAAGAGGGTGCTCTGGAGGGATCAGCAGTGTTTTCTATGTGTCCATCGTTTGGGAACCCTCTTGAAAGCTCGCACAAAGTGGGCTTTTCCTGCACTGTCAAAATACAGAAGAAAGGAAATTTTTTTTTTTTTGGGGTGTGTGTGTGGGTAACTGCAGTGGCTGAACCATATGGTGGGATGTTTTGATGGACTATGGTGTCCTACTAAAATGACAAGCAGTGGCCACAGATAGCTCTGCCATTATAAAGTGTGACACTTTGGCAGGTTTGCTGTGGGTAAGTAGTGGATGAAGCTGGAAAAATGAACTTTTCTGCAGCTTGGTTATGGCACTGAGGTTCTCTTTGAAAGCCACATGGGCAACCTGGCCATGGCCTCCTGCCTGCTGGACAGTAGTGAAGGCCAGCAGCCTGGTGAGACAGTACTTATCACACCTATTGCTGCTGGTGTGTTTACTCCAGGAAAGTTTTGTGTATTTTGCTGCTGAGATTTGTTGGTGATTTCTGGGGCCTTTTAGCAGTGTTCAGGTTTGTGGTGGATTGTGGGGGTTATTGGAGAGACCATCTAACTCACTTGCTTCTGAAAGGGCAATGATAATGGCCAATGAAAGCAGCAATCCCAGAAGCCTAAGGGACGGTGACAGGCAATAACATGACTGCCAAACTTTAAGCTTAATCGCCACATCTTTCAGGTGGTGAGAGTGTTATTTTCCTCAAATGAGGCCATGCTGAGGGAGAAAGAAAGGTCCTACAAGGCAGAGAAGCTGGCCTGAGTGAGCAGTAGAGCTGGGCACAGGCTCGGAGATTTATTGCGCTGAAATTTGCTGTCACTTAAAAAAAAAAAGAAAAAAAAGCAGTGAGGCAGCTGCGTTATTTCACTGGCAGTGATGCAATGCCAGTGACACACCAGGACGGGAGGGACCAGCACGCTCTGTGACAGCACAGCGTGTACATGGTGTCACCCGAGAGTGCCCTGCCAGCCAACAGCTCCAACCAAGTGCCAACACGTCGTCTAGGGCTTCATTTTCAAGCCAATATTTATACATAGCAGCTGGAAGTATGTTTTTGGAAGTAACACATCGTGACTGCACATGTACAATTTCCAAAACACCCCCTTTGCCCCTCCTATATTCTGTGCTTTAGGGGGATTTAGACTTTTTTTCTAAATTTATTTTACTGCAGTTCAGTCAAGGCATTTACTAATTTTTCATTCACTTGTCAGTTGCTCCAGAAGAGTGAAAATCACACAGGAAAACACCATGCTCTGATAAGGTTGTAAACAGAAAGCAGAAACCTTGGTATTAATGTTTACTGCATCGTCCTGAAGATTTCTGCTGCCCCCCAAAAGTTAGTGATGGCACAGTCAAAAAAGAATATGGCAATATTGAAAAGATAGACCCAAAAAGAAGGAACTTGAGCATTTTTTGAAGAAAAAAATGCAAAAAGGGTGAGGAAGAAAGCTGCTGGTGTGTAAGTGTGTGTGTTTGGTTAAGGAACTGAATGAGCAGCAAATACTTTTCCATGTGTGTGGAAAATGTGAGTTGGCTTTTGCAATAGCATTTTATGGGAAGAAAGATCAAGGGTTCAGGAGCTGAAATACTTATTCATAAAATGTAGGGAGCAAAGACAAGCTACTTGTTGTGCTTCTGCCCATTTGCTGTAAGTCCAATCTAGCTGAATCATTTCTAGGAATGGAGTGGGTAACTGGATTTCCAGCCTCCTCTCTGTCCTTGGCTTCTCTCCTGCATGGCTGCTCCTGATTAGTACTTGTTGTACTGAGCTTTATGTGAAGGGTACGTTCCTGTCCACTTCATTGCTAAAGCTTTTACCACCTTGAGATCTAAGCACAGTCCACTTGAAACTGGATTAAAACAGCCAGCTGGTTTCACAGAGGCTTTTTAACAGCTATCAGACAGAAGCTGACCCGGGTAGGATTTTGGTCTGACACTGAGGAAACGAAAGGCCCTTCCCCATCACTGATCCTTTGCGACACTTTGTGGGTGGTTTCTGACAAAATCAAACCCAACCCAAGCATTTCCCCTGGTGTTTGAGGTCTTCTGAAAGGCTGAAGGTGGATGATCTGCCACATGCAGCCAAGCTTGCTGCAGGTGTAGCTTTTATTTGTTCGGTGAATGTGATTTTTTAATTTGTGTATCTGAGGAAACTTGGGGTTAGGCTGCACAGACTGCTTGCCTGAAGGTTTTTGCTGTCTGCTCCCTGCACCCTGCAGTGCCCTGATGATTTGAGCCCCACTCAGCTGCCAGGGTGTGCAGATAGGTGTGTGCCTGGTCAGCACAGCACTCTGGGTTCGGACCCCGTGCCGTCCTGTGCTTGCCTTTGTTTAATCTGGCACCTTCCCAGCTCACCTTAGACATTGCTGCATGCCTCAGCAAGGCTGCACCACACAGGGTGGTGGGTTTCCCCTCTTTCCAGTAAGTGTAATGGGAGGGGGAATTAAAACAGCTGTTTTTAAGAACATTTTAAAGAACTTCTGAGAGCATCTGTGCTTTCTGTGGTTTTCAGGACAGATTGGTGCTGCATTTGAAGGCTGAAGTTTGTCTGCCTATCAGGAGACAAAGGGGCTGGCCTGGTGCCACACGGGGTGAATTTGGATCAGTCTGGTTAGGAAAAGCAGCTGTGGTTATCTTGGTGATGAATATAAACCCTTTTGGTTGTTAACTAGTGAGTTTTAGTATTTTTGTATTTTTGAACTTTTGTTCTGAAAGAGGCACAATTTGGAGCTCGTGATCTTTTCCTCCCAAAAGAAGGAAGTGTTTCTTAGTGGTGGTCTTGATCCAAGGTGCAAATTGTTTTTTAGCAGCAAGTGAAGTTTTTTTCTAGTTTCCTAGACAAAAAAGGTTCTAGGTAAGGCTATCACCTCTGTGTCCTGCAGTTGCCTTGCATTTAATGAATGTCTTGTGAGAGCTAACAAAATTCATTAAAAGCAGGTTGTTTACCTAAAGAGAATCTATGTGAAAATGCTACGTCTGAAGGAATTCAAAGCCCTTTAATGGTTTTGTGGAGAGTAAAGAAAGTTTTTTCATTTTTGTTGTTGTTTTTAATCTTAAGCATGATTCCCTTTCACCCCTGGCTTTTCTAGCTCTGCACCCATTTGTGTGTGTGCACTTGTATGGTTTTCAGCCCATGTGTGGTTCCAGGTCCCTCAGGGCAGCAGCCTTTCCCTGCCTAATGGCTCTGAAAGCGCTCCGCGGAGCCAGAAAGATCCCGAGGATTTACAGTTACCACCCTGTTTTTAATACATGCCTCTCGCAGGCCCCTCTGCCGAGGCAGCGCTGTGCTGGATAAGAGACTACTCTGCTGGTTTGGAGCAGCTGCTGTACCTGGAGGGTGACCCTGCTGCCAGTGGCTGTGGGGGAGGATGCTGCCAGGCCAGGCGGAGCAGCTTGAGTTGGGATGCTGCCAACTTTCCACCCCTACTGCTGGGGTCTCCCCACTTCTGCTAGGGGCAACCAAAAGAAAAGGATCTGTACTCCCCAGCTTGCTGTTGCAAACACAAATAGGGGCACACAGAGGGCCAGCTCACTCCTGTATGTAGTGCTCCGTGGTGGTGGTGTATGAAATAATCCACCTCCATTACCAGTTCCATAGGCACTTGATTCCCTTGCTGGCTGCCACCTGGCTAACCCTCTCATAGGGGTATTTTGGCAGTCATAGGTTCAGCAAGGTTAGGGCAGCACTCAATAAGGCTGAAGGTCTCTTGCTCAGGGGGGGTTAAATTGTGAGGAGGAAGTGATGATCAGCCTTTTGGGTGTGAGGACAGAGGCATCTTGGGCTGGCACGCTCCCCGTGCAGTTCCTTGTGAAGCCAGGTTTCTTCTTCAAAGCCAAGAAAACTCTTCTCCCTGCTCTTACTGCTCACCATGATGAACTTGAGTCTTTCCTGTTTAAAACATGCATTAATGTTAAAATTGGCCAAGTCAGTGCCAGAATATTTATGATGGCAAAATGATAATTGGTGTCTGCTGTCTCTTTCCTTTTCATGGGCAAAGGTGCCCCACCCTGAGCTGCCAGGACAGCCTGGCCCCAGTGCTGCTTTGCTGGAGTTAGGGTGGATTCTTAGGATGTGAGTGCTGTGTCCCAGGACTTCTGCAGCCATTTGGGGGATCCAGTGGTGGGGCCTTCCCATCTTCCTCAGGACTCCCATTATCCTGTGAAGAGATGTCTGGGTCAGGAACTAGAGAGCCATAAAGGGAAGATTGTAAATGCATGTGATATTTCAATATGATAGCATGTCTGTGTTTAAATACCTTTTGGCTGCAATAACTTGTCTTTCATACCTCATGCTGTCATTTAAAGAAATAAATAGCAAGTGATGGGACTGAATTGTTTTTTAAGTATCTTAAAGCTAGCCAAGATATAGATGTTTCCAAGACCTCTGGCAGAAAGAAATGAAATTGTTTTAATCTAGTGTATTAAGAGGATCAGAGGCAACCTGTCTTCAGGAACTTTCTGCCTCTTCTTCCCCAACCACCTGGGGAAAGCCTCTTTCTTTAGGAATAAATAGTTCTTTACAGTGCTGGGACACAGTTGTCCAGCCTTCCCATCTTTGCTGCCTCCAGTCAGTACTTTACTGAGAAAGTTGTGTTTATTCTTTTCAGCGTGAGACTTCATTTCAAATTACTGCTGTGTTTCCACATAGAATCAACTCAGATCCTTTGTTATTATCTCTAATACGTGAAGCAATTAAGATTGTTCACTGTTTTGCAAGATGAACGAAATCCAAAGATGTTTCTCTCTCTCCCAGCCTCTTCCACATTGTGCAAGTGGTTTTGCTCAGAGGCTGCACATTTTGGGAGCTTTTCTGACTTCCTTGCATGTTGGGCCAGCAAAATTTTAATCCTAAACGTTGCGAGGCAACTGCTTGTGTGCTCCTGAAAGTGTTGCCAGGTATGGGGTGATCCTACGAGGCTGTTTGAAGATGGAAGGTGTTGACGTGGTCTTGCGGGGTGTGATCTACAGCTGCCCTCCCTCTGGCAGGAGGTACCAGGGACAATCAAAGCCACAGGACCCAAAGGCTCTGTTCATTGCAGAGTGCAGGCAGGTAACTCAAAAACCTGAATGTTTCCTTTGCAAGTTCTTAAAAATTTCATTCTGTTGTAGGCATTTAGGTGTATTCAGAACAAATGAACAATAGACTGGGCATTTTCTGCATCGTTTTCCTGTAGCAAGTATTAGTAGGTTGCAGTTCTCATGGGATCATTGTTTTTGTCAGGATACTTTTCAGCTGCTTCTCCATACCGGGATGAAGATGTATGGATAATTCTATTGGTGCATAATATGCTAAGTGAACTAATTCCTGCTCAACAGAAATAATATGAGAATTCAGATTCAATGGAATGGTCTTGAGAACAATTTTGTAATCCTTTGCTTATTTTAGGTACTTTTCAGTGGTTAGGTTTATTTACCCTTTAATAGCCTCTCTCTTTTCCTTGCCTCCAGTGATTGTTTTTGTGGGGGGTCATTTCATTAGCCCAGTGTGTGTGGTGGTCATAGTTTGCTACCCAACAGCAGTTACTTGGATTCTAAGGAGGAAAAAGGGAAAATTAATTTGTAATTTCATACTTGTCATTTTTATTTTATCCAAATACAGTTGCAGGATTATGCCAGAGCAGACTTATATCTAGCTAATATTCCGTATATTTTTGGTTTAATGCAGGATGTTCTTCTGTGTCTTCTGACTCAGAAAGGAGAGAATGAAAGTTGAGTTAATGTCATAATGTGACATTAGTTTTGGACTACAGTTCTGTTTTTTCTCAGAACAGTGAAAAGCTCTTAAGGAGCAGTGTGAACAACTTTCCCAGACAATAAAAGTACATACTGAGATTTTTTTTTTCCCATTTACCACACTGAGGCATCATTTTACAAATTCTTGCTTTAGCGTGATTATTGCTCCTTCAAGGTCAGTGTGGCTGGGCATGGGGAGTGGGTTTGGGCTGGGCTTAAGCAAGTTCTGTTGAGGATGTTAAACACCTTCTCAAAAGCATCTTGAGACAGGAAGGGGCAAGACAAGAGGGCATCGCTGTGACGTAGGACGGTTCTGCAACCAAGCTGGACACGTCTGCGCATGGCCAGCATTTGTGTTAAGGCAGCACAAGAGCTGGCTCATTCGGTGTCCAAAGGCTCTGCCGCCTGCCACTCTGTGTTGGGAGTCTCTGGGCTCAGAAAGAATGTCACTTAGGAGTTGGACTTCTATTATTATAGTTTTCAGTCTGGCTTGGCGGGCTGCTGAAAAGTGGCTCAGGCCTTCAGTGAGTTATGACAAGCCGACTGAAATTAATACCATATTTTACATTGTTTTAGAGAGTGACCTTTCCTCACTTGGGAACCATAAAGGAGCTCATCTTATTTCCCCAGCACTTCTTTCAGAGTCTGTGTTAATTTCCCCTTGGTTGGGTTGAATTTATAATGCTGGAAACAAAGACAAATGCAGAAGATTTAAAAGAGCTTGTTCTTGAACTTTAAAAGTTCCCTTGAATAGACTGGGCACTTCTAAATGTCTCCTTATTTACAGTTGGTTTCTGTTTTCTTTTTTAGATTTTTTTTTTTCTCCTTCCCTTTTTGGAATTCCTGACTCAGATGAAGGAGATTTCCAGTCTTACTGTGCTAGAAAATGCTGGAAATTTATCTGTGCTTTCCACAACACTTTAACAAAAAGCATCACAAAAAACCACCCCTATGTCAAAGCTGCATTTCTTTCCTATTGCTTTGTTAATCTAATTACTTAAGTGTAATCTTGAAACACCTGATAATCAGAAAGAGTACACAAACTCACTTTGTTGAATTTATTTAATTGTATGGCATTTCTCAATCACTGGCACCTGAATAAAGACAAAAGGGCAGACACCAGAGCGGTCACCTTCCATCTTCCTTTCCGTGAGGGATGGGTGGCAGCTGTAACCTTATATGCTGAACCCTCTTCTGTAGGGACTTGTTAAGATAGATTTGCAAGGTGCTCTTTATTTTATAACGTTTGAGTTTTTTTAGAAATTGCAAGCAGGAAGTAGAACTGAGTCTAAGATCTGGTGTATTTTATCAGAGTTATTACGTGTGGATTTAAATGTGTTAAACAGAGATGAAGGAGATTCTTTTGTTCACCACTCAGTTGCCTCCCTCAGAGCTTTGATCAGAAGTTTTAGGGAGCAAGTTAGTAGATTTTTCTTAACAAAAGCACATTGTACCCTGCACATGTAACCTGGTATCTTTTCTCATCAGCAGTGTTTCTCAGTTAGAATTTGCCACGGATTGAATAAATGCATTTTTTTTCTCTAACAAGATTGACACAGTGGAGATGATAACTTGGAGTTTTTTTCCCAGAGCAGTCTAAGCCTTTGGGCCCACATCATCTTGATATGGATGCACTTCCTGGGAATCAAAGTCACAGTTCTGTGAGGCTTTCGGGATCCCTGACATCTGCTGGAGACCTCAGCTGTCTTTCTGATGGGCATGCCCCCTGTAGAGTGTTGTACCCGTGTTTACGGGTCTGTAAGCGCTGTGAGTCCCAACTCTGATGGACAGAAAGGTGAACTCTTCACTGATTTATGTGAGCCAGCTTTAGCTGTGGTCTTCAAGTGGTCTTCTTCACTTCAATGGAGAGTTGAGATCTTCTGTAGCTGGTCTAGCAGCTTTTTGAACACAGTCAACCTTTGCCTGTATTAGCAGATTAGCAGCTGTCTCCTTATGGTAGCTTTCACATTTCATTTTGTAATTCACTTTTGGTAGGAGGAGCTGTTAGGCATGGCCCAACTTTGCCATTTTCTCTCTGTACCAATTGCATCTAGCTGGGGAGGACAGCCCCCAACCTGCACCGACACATTCCTTCTAGCTCCAGGGTCTTCTCTAGGTACTTTGATTGAGGGTTAGGGTTAGGGGTTAGGGACTTGTTGCTGTTGTACCTTTTTCTGATGTTCCCAAAATTTCCTGGCTTTCAGGGCTTTTATTTTCCCCCATCTTTCAGTAATTCATGTTAGAGATAAGAGAGCAGTGGTTGTTGTAGACTGTGGACCCAGGCTCCTAGTCTCAAAAGAGTCCCATTAGTCAAAGAAAACAAAAGCTGTGCTTCCCTTGCAGGACAGCAAAATGGCTGAGCTGAGCAATTCTGCTCATTAGGTCTGTGACTTGCTTCATCTCCGTCCCATACAAAAGTATGCAGAGGGAAAAACTCCCTTTGCATGTTTTTGTTCACATCAACCAAGCTTGAGGACTTGGTCTAGAAAGATTAAACTCGTGTTCTGTGTTTCCTGCCAAGATGCTGCAATTCACTGGAGATAAAATTAATTCCTTTTTGCTGAGTGAGAATCCAAAGCTATTTATTAGTAAGGAAAAGAAAGTGCCAGATCTTTCTCCTTCTCGTCTCATATGTATGGGCATGTGAAGGGTACTCATCCTGCTTTTGACCCTCCATTCTCCCTTTCCAAGGGACATTTTGTACAAATCAGCATTAGAATAGTCAGGTTTCTGAAACCAGGTGTGACAGAATAGGCTTTAGTTTAAATGCCTTTTAATTTAAAGTCATTCATGCTTTCCAGTTTTCAATTTGAACAGTAATGAGGAGATTTTCAAGTATACCAGAAGAGTTAGTCTCTCAACTCCTGTTGGCTTTTACTGGTGGAATATGAAGAGAAAGCTGTGCTGTTGTCCTTGAAAGATCTCTCTGTAAATGTCTAGCATTTTGTGATGAGTTGGTGTTTCTCTCCAGGAGTCTTTGAAGCTAGTATTTTCCTGGATCCTTCTTACTAGAATTACCAAGCAAAGCTTTATATTCAAATATTTAAAAGATTGTAATTGCTTTAATTAAAAAAAAAACATGCACGTACCTGCATTTGATTTATATTACAAATACCTGTATTATCAGGTTGTATTTGCCAGAGTAAATACCTGAAAGGTTTTAAGAACCTCATTACATTGAAGCTCCTGGACTGAGCTGGCCTGTTTCACAGGTTTCACAAGGTTTTGTCCTATCTCCCTATGTGTGTGCATGTTTATATGGGTGTATATATGTCCTTGTGTTTACCCTACCAAAAAGCTAGCAGCCTGAAGAGCTGTAGTCATCTGTGGTTGGGATAAATATCCATTGCTGTGTTCTCTGGAACTCCTGCCAACACTGGTGAAATTGCCTTGAATTGCAGGAAGAAGTTTGGTCTGCTCCTATGGTTGCAGTCTCAGTCTCTTCCATGCAAACTAAAGCGAAGTGGAAAACTTCACTACAAATGAGAACCAGGCTTGGAGTCACTATCCCCTTCTGCCCAGGCATGTGTGTTCCCCCTGGTAGTGTCACACGCTGTCACCTGAGGATCACTGGCATGACTAACTGGTGTGCTGGTGATCTTCTGCTACCTTGAAATTTAGTTTTATTTTTTTCCCCTTTGTGGGATTATATTGGTTTCTTACACTCCCACTTAAAAATGCATGTTGGGAGAAAACACTAGGTAGGTGACAGGTTTTCTAACGTGTTCTGTAAGGGATTTTATGCACACTATTCTGTAAGGGTTTTAATGCACTCTTTTGAACAATATATCGCCTATACACTTTAGGATTTATTTGTACAGCCATATGTAATGGTTCATCAAAGTGCATCATGTTGGGGGAGTTTCTGCATGTGTCGCCGCATGAGTTGGGGACCAGTGTGAGCCAAACTCATTTCAGGAGCCGAGATCAAGGCAGGCACTCTTGAACTAACTTCAGAAAGCCTAACTTCAGAAAATCTCAGAAATTTCAGAAGTTAAATTTCACTGAGAAGTAAGTTAAGTAAATTTAATAAAGGGCAAATACTTTTTACCCTAGAATAATACAACAGTCCAGCTATATGTGGCTTAAATGTGAAAATAGCAGGGGAGGCTCTAAATAGCAGGGGTGACAGATAAAGCTGGCAGGAGAGGAAAGGGAGTGGGAAGGTGAGAGCCTCTTTTTCCTAACTTTTGTACAAGGAGTGGCGCAGTAGTGGAGGGTCTTACTGGATGTGTGATGGGGGTTGGAAGATACATGTGTAAAATTTGGAAAGAGCCTTCAGCTTTGAGTGCAGAAAAGCCATCTTTGTTTGAAAGTGGTCTTGGGAAGAAGCTGGGCAAACAACACCATCATAATGCGTCTTCTCTTCCTTGGCGTGCAGTTGTCACGAGAGATTTGTAACTCTTTTCTTGGTTCATTGTTCCCCAGCTAGTGTGTATTCTCCATTCAGTAGTGCCAGAATTAAGATGAAGCCTGCCCGTTTCAATAAGGCGGCTTTGTTGTCCAAATGGCAGCACTTGTATAGAAATTGGATTGACTCCAGCAGAGCTTGCACGATACACTGCAAAACTGTTGTCATATGATCCTTTTTATTACTAAGAAAAAGCCTGTTCTCAAAAAAATGGACTAGACCTCTTTTTTTTTCTGTTTTGTTAGGGAGGGGGTAAAAAATCACCATAAAATTATTTCTATTAATAATAAAATGCAAATTTAAAAACTATGCCTAATGTTTGACTGAAACGAAGAGATTGGATTAAGTAGAGTGGCATTAATGTAGAAATATGATAGAGCCCTATCTACTTCATTTTATGTATCAGGAGCTGTGATTAGTCTACTCACAGGTCTAAGCAAGCATGTACTGTTCAGCCTTAACAAGAGGGGATGGGAGGTGATGGCACAACGGGGAAGGGAGAGATGTTGGAGTGATACAAAGTACAGCTGCAGTTTCCAAAAAGTACAGTTCTCTCACCTAACTTCTGCATTTCCTTGAGATGTAGAAAAAAGGCAGCTTGCTCTAAACAAGCTGTTTGAAAGAGCAAGCATTTCTTGGTACTCTGTGTTCATGTAGCACCCAGCGCTGTGAGTGTCTCATCCAGGCCAGCCACAAGGGAGGATACATCCTTATGAGAAAGACATTAACTGCTAATGTCTTCTAGTGCTAATAATGGAAATTGCTGTTCCAACTCAAAGTATTTTATTCTCTAAGAATACTTTTTTCTCCATTCTGGAATGAAGCGTCTGTAAAGAGAGCACTTCTTATCAACTAGGGTCCAGGTGTTGGATTTGAAAAGAGAATTTTCCTCCCTTTTTTCTTGGTTTTTTTCCAGTTGAGCAGCAGAAAATAGGTGAACACATTTTGTTATGATTATTGATACTATTTGTTAACCATGAAATCTTAGTAAAAAAATTGTGTTTTAACAGTGGAGTAATGTGAGGAGGAATTGCCTCAGGTCTAGATGAGTTTTATAAAGCGCCTTTTTTTAAATTTTCAATTTATTAATGCACTTTTGTCGTGATAAGAAGCCTCATTTTGCGATGCTTTGTGATTTATGAACTGTTTCTTCTTTAGCTTGTCTTTTGCAGCAGTGTGATAATATTTGTATAGGTTTTCATGGTTACAAAATGTAATTGAGTTCCTAGCACTTAGAGAGTTGAATTAATAGATTTTAAAGCAGGAGGGACCCATTATGCTCATGGTCTGATGTTTGTGTGACATGCAGGACAGCGAATTTCATCTGATAATTCCCACATAAAGAATTCTGGCTGAGCTTGAGGCTACTGTTAAGGCATCCAGTTCTGATTTAAAGACTTGAGATGATAAAGCTCTTGGAATTTTTTCCCAGTGGTTAATTACCTTTTTTAATTTTTTTTTTGTTAAAAGAAGTTTCATGCTTCTTTTCCTCTCTGAATTTGTCAAGCCACTGTTTGGGTTTTTTGGTATTCCATTCTTGTGTGCTAACATCAGCTGAGGTCTGATACCAGAGACCTTTGCACAGGGAAGATACAAATGACCAGGTGTTCTCTTAGATAACTTGAATCCTTGGCCTCCTCCTGCTCCTCCTGAAAGTTGTGTCTTTTAGGGCTTTACTCTCGTAGTCCTTTACTTTTCTTAATAAAATTTATGTAAGTATTGCTACTTCAATGCATCCTGAAATGTGCTTGCAAACACACTTCATAGTATTTGAGTCTCTTCACTTGCTCCACAGCATCTAACTGGAGTCTCCATTAAAGTTCACTTCTATTAGAGGCTTTCTTTTGCTAATAAATTTTTAGTCAAAATCAAGGTTTGTGGGCTTTTTGATTTTTTTTTTTCTTCTTTTAATTGAATTTAGTTTGTGGATTTTTGTTTGTTTGGCATTGTAATTGAATATATTTCTGATACCAGAGTTCCAAAATCCCCACTTCCCTCTCTAGACCTCTTTGTAGGGAAAGATAGCTTTCTTTACCTACCCAAATAGGCTAAGCGTTTTGTTTTAAGTAGTAATAATGTGGGTCTTCAATTGTGTATTCTTGATCCATTTCTCTATTTTGTTCTGCATATGGTGAAGAATTTGGAGTTTTGTGGATGCAGGAGCTGCAGCTCTTCTGAAGCCACTGGAGCTCCAGTCTCCGTTTTCTGCTGCTTTCTGTTTGCCTGTTACCTTGCACAGCAATTTGCAGGGAGAAGCAGCACTGAAGCTGCTACTTCTTAAAGGGAAGAAGGGGAATGGTGAGTTCCAGCATTGCAGAGCCACTGGCAGGAGGCTAAAAGCCCTTTTACCACAGAGGTCAGCAGCATTTTGGGAACCTTTTCTGCTTGCATGAGGGTGTAAAAAAGGTAGTATAATGTGATTTTTTTTTTTTCCCCTGACATTGAAAAGGGAGCTGCTATTTGTGTTGTACGTGGCTTCTGTTCCTTAAAGGTTAGCCATGGAGGGGGAGGTGCTTGTATCCACAGATGGTTACGGCACTGTCTCCACACGGGGAAAGGCACAGACGTCTTCTCTCAATGGCAAGCTGCTGGAAGCTCCATGACAGTTTTGGTTTGTTTCTGTGTAAGTCCAAATCCACAGCTTTCCAAGTGCATGGCACAGGGGAGGTTACTACGGGTCACTTGGCAGTTTCCAAGTTCGGTGAAGCTGCTGTGTAGTGCTTATTAAGGGGATGGGAATATAACAGGTAAGCCAAGTAAATGGATTAGCTGTAAGCAGTCCTATTGTTGGCACTGCCTGGAGATAGGTTGTGAACCAGGCAGGCATGTCTTGCAAGCGATATTCTTTCATCCCCCGATTACAGAAGAGCAGCATAAATAGAGTGGCCTACACTGAAATGATTCCTGGAGGAAAGAGGCATTTAAAGCCAAGGATGGTTACGGGTACTCGGAGCAAACTGTTCAACCAGAATACCATTTCCAAGAAGGAGGGGAGGGGAGAGGGGAAGGAGCATTAAGCCAAGTGTTTCTCTGTCCATCTCTGTCTGAATGCCTGAAATGTTAAGGACAAATGATTCCTTGGAGGCATGCAGCACTGCTGTCGTCTTTAGAACCTTCACAGAACAGCTTTTACCTTTATTTTTAGTGGTTGGCTACTGTTGGCTTGAGGGAGAGTTAAAAGAGGAAGGTCGCTAAAGACGATGCCTTTGTGTTTTATCAACAAGAATGGTTGGGGGGGTTGGGTAGGAGCATTGTCCACTTCCAGTGGTGCGTATCAACATGTTTAGAGAAAGCATTTGCTCCAGCACAGGGATTGCTAATAAAAGTCATGGTTTGTGCTTTTGTGCCTGTAGTCCCTGTACAAGAAGGGTATTTGACTCTTGAGTCTCCTTACCTCAAGCACAAGAGGACACGGCTCACCCATGCTGGCTGGGCAGGCGGGATGCCCATCTACGCTGTGGAGTGGCAGCTGGGGGGTGCATGGAGCGGGAATGCCGGCTGGTATTTGTCCCCAGGCAGAGCCCCGGCTCTGGAGGGTAAGCTCTCCTTTCCCCTGCTCTGTGGCTTGCTTTTCAGCAGAGCAACCAGCACAGATTAGTTCTCACTGAGGCGTGGTATTCTTGGTGGTGTGTTTTTGGTGTCTCCCCCCACCATCCTGGCAAGGTTTACAGCATTGCAAGTGCTTGAACGCGTGGTTTGTTGGGATCAAAGGAGTTCAGGAGGCTTAAGGTTGTATATTTATGTGGTTTTTTATTACCTACTGTTGTCAGTCGTGTTATCTAAGATTACTCAAACTGAAAAGCTCGGGCAAAATAGTTGCCTCCGCAGTTTTCCTTATTGTGCCTGCTGCACTCCAGGCTTCTTCCAGGGTGAAGCAGTGTTACCTGGGGCTGCCTCCCACCATCAGCTCCTCCAG
Organism: Oriolus oriolus; assembly: GCA_013400235.1. Taxonomy (NCBI): domain Eukaryota; kingdom Metazoa; phylum Chordata; class Aves; order Passeriformes; family Corvidae; genus Oriolus; species Oriolus oriolus. The sequence goes on along the minus strand of VXBT01000852.1, from coordinate 1,520,718 downwards.
GTGTTACTGCAATGGCTCTGTGTGTCCAAGGTGCTCTCTGCAGGCAAGGAGAGCTCACAACACAGCTCACACCTGCTGGGTTGGATCTTTCTCTTGAGGAAACTCACTCTACTCTGCATCTTTCCATTAAAGCACTTAGGTACCACAGGTATCTAAATTTGGTCTCTTTAGGTCAGAGAAAGACACTTTCCCAATCCTAGCATCAGTCTAGGCTTTCTACCTGGCTATAAACAAGCCCTTTCAGGCAGGCTGAAGGGGACTTCAGGTACAGAAGAGGTTCTGGGCAGTTCCTGTCCTGCCCTTGTTCTCGCCAACCTCATTCTGTCCTTTTTTCTCTTTTTTTTTTCTCCTTCTATTTTATTAAGCTAATTGGATTTTGAGCTGATAGCAAGTCTTCAATGAAGATCAAAGGACATTTCCTCTTGTGTGTATTAAAGTCACCTGTAAGGTGAATGCCTTACATGCAGACTGTATTGTTTATAGTGTCCTGCTGTTTCTGCCAGGTGGAGTTGCAGGAATTAACACAGTTTTATCGCTTAGAAACAATCTTTCACTACCTGCAGGCAAAAAAAAATATATATATACTGGGAGATAGAATGAAAAGTCAGGTGGTTTCTATCTGGAGGCTAAGGCTGTTGATAGAACATTCTTCCTCTGTACTTGGCACTGGTAAGGCCACACCTCAAGTCCTGTGTTTGGTTCTGGGCCCCTCAGTACAAGAAGGACATTGAGAGGCTGGAATGAGTCCAGAGAAGGGCAGTGGAGCTGGTGAAGGGTCTGGAGCACAAGTCCTGTGAGCAGCAGCTGAGGGATCTGGGGCTGTTTAGCCTGGAGAAAAGGAGGCTCAGGGATGACCTTATTGCTCTCTACAACCACCTGAAAGGAGATGGTAGCCAGGTGGAGGCCGGTCTCCTCTCCCAGGCAACCAGCGACAGGATGAGAGGAAATTGCTGCAAGCTGTGCCAGGGGAGATTTAGTTTGGACATCAGGAGGAATTTCTTCACAGAAATGATGATTAGATACTGGAATGGGCTGCCCAAGGAGGTGATGGAGTCACTGTCCCCGGAGGTGTGTAAGGAAAGACTGGATGTAGCACTTAGTGCCATGGTCTAGTTTACAAAGTGGTGTTAGGTCATAGGTTGGACTCGATGATCTCAAAGGTCTTTTCCACCCTAATGGATTCTGTGTAACAAGTTAAGTGTTAAAGGACTGCAAGGACAGCTTCCCTCTGGGACTTGCCATCTCCTCAGTGTAAACCTGCTATATCAGATCGGTATGTGTTGGAAATACAGCAGTCTTTTAGAAAAAAACCTGGACTTTAAGCAATTGGTCTAAATAGGAATACTCATTTTCTGATGTGTTTGATTTTAAATCTTTGTAACTCTCCACATGGATCATTTCCCCCTCAAAAGTAATGGTTTTTTTCCCATGTGAAGTAGTCTGCAGTTATACCAAACAGCATTAATATTTAGCATAGCATGGAGATCGTGCAATTTGAGTATGTCCAATTTTCACTTGAGTTTTTTATTTAAAGGATTTCTTTTAATGTGGATGTTCAAATATCATGCAACACTGTCTGCAAATAGAGGCATGAAATGACTGTAATGCGGAGATCCCTGTAATTCTCCAGTGAGGCTGAAGAGCTTTCTTGGTGCCTTGCAGCAGGTCAGAGGAAACTACTTCAGCTGCATTCTTCCGCTGCCATTTCTGTGATTGCTTCCACTGTAGGAATGATAAAGTGATATTTCACATAACTTTGTTCTTTTGGCAGTTCTTCGCAGAGAACTTGGCAAAGCAGCAATGATCCATTTGAGCTCCACTTCAAGTACTGAGGGTGTCAAAGAGTGGGTACATGCCATCACTTTTGGTCTCATTTTATGTGAAGAATTGATGAGTTTCATTTCAGGAATGTTAATTGAGCCATTTGAGTTCAGGTATGAACTCTTTGCATAACTGCCTTCCATCGAGGGAGTGAATTCACGTGGCTCTTGCCTGTCCCTCCTGCCTTGCGTTGTTTCGTTTTTTCACCGCAGCTCTGCTCCTAGTTTATTCCATAATCTAGATTATGGCCAAGGGCAAGACCTACATAAGCATATGGTGCACATTGCACGTTGCATTATCTGAAGTCATGAGGGTGTGATTAATGGGCTTAAGGTTTTAATTTGGCCTGTCTTACTCTCGTGTCTCTTTCCAGTGAGGTTGCAAAGCCTGACCAGTGACTGCAACTGTGGGGTGCATGCACTAAGTGGTGAGGTGATACTTATTTCCTTGAAGTGCTGGGCAGCTGCTGGAGGTAAATATCTGCTGCCAGGAGTGGGTGTGAGCCTGCTTCAAACTGGCCGACCTGGTTTGGATGGCACTGCTTTGCCAGATCCGAGTGTCTCAGGGCAGTTTGGTCTCAGCCATCTGAGCACCATGGGGAAGAGTGGGTGATCTCATTCATGGGTCACATGAAATGATATTTCAGGTGTTGCTTGGCCTTGTGGAGTGGTGTAGATGCCTCAGGTTTGTAGCGGGCAGCCGCTTCTGGTGTACTTTCTATGATGGGGTTCAACAGATGTGTGGGTCCTGTCAGAGAAAAGCTCATACAAGCTTGACCAGAGCTCTCATCTGCCTTGTGAATTTGTGATCTGGAGTGTGAAGGCTGTACCTTCATCCTCAAATGCAGTGTGTAAAATGGTTTGTTAGTGCAATACTTGGCTGTCCAGGAAAAATATGTTGGGTGTCTGTCTTGCACACGTGGCAAGAGGCACCGGCTGGCCTCAGCTCACCACGCTAGATGGCCAGGGGCTTTACCTGCTGTGGCACAGTGGGATAGGATGAGTAGATCGAAGCAGCAGGTGCAGAGGCTCCTGTATCTACACTGTATTCAAACTGAGCATTTTATTCCAGACTAGATTTTGCCTCGTCCTTGGGACCAAATGTCCCCGCTGCATGTGTGGGTTGAATCTGCCCAAAGGACTACTTGTTTCATTTGGTGCGTCCCTGGACCTGAACTTCCTCTTTAGTTTTTTCTGAAAGGAATTTCATTTGGGCCCAGAAAAGCCACCCTGTGAACAAAGCCAAGTTGCAGCAGGAGGGATGGCTATGGGGGTTGCTTCAGACCACCCACTTGTGTGGACACAGCCAGGGTGATCCTAGCTGGAGGTTTAAAAAACCCAGGTTTCCTTTGCATCTGTGGTACCAAAGGGAGCCGTGTGGCTTATGGGAAGCCACTGCACCTCAGGCTGCCCCATCTGCACCAGGTAGGGTGATGTGAGCTCTCCAGATGAAACCTGCTTCATCACAGCTGAACACATCCTGGCTGCTGGGGTTCTCATAAACACTGCAGTGTGCCTTTTGGTGGGAGCTGGGAACCTTGCACTGCATTCATCTTGCATGTTGTTGCCTTTGCTACTTTTGCCGCGAATCCCACACTTCATTCATAAAATAATCTTGAATGTGTAGCAATGGGACATGGTTGTCAGCCTTGATGATATTTCAAAGACTTGTATTTACTTGTAATGAGACATCTTAGAAGGAAAATGAGGCGAAGCTTCAGTTTACAGCCAGCTTGCTTAAGGTAGTGAAATTAACTTAGAGATACAAAAATTGAAGTTGTATCTCTTTTATCCGTGGTATGGTGTTCAAACAAACTAAATTAGAAGCTTTGTTTGTGGAGTGATAGTCAGAATTCTAAGTTTTTATTTATCTTGGAAAGATCTAATAGTTTGTTTTTAGTAATAACAATTCTGCTAATTTTTATGTTAGACAGTCAAATGTTGTTGGCTTAGATATCCGTGTCCTTCAGAACTGCTGTTTTTAATTTTTGGATTTGGAACAAACCCAGCATCCTAAGTTAAAAGCAAAACTTTTCTTAGCAGGTTGAGACAAAAAAGAAAGTGATTGTATCACAGAATATATGCACTTAACAGCCGAGGGTTTTGATTCCATGGTTACAACAACAAAACAAAAAAGCCTCGCTCATATAGCCAGTTGGTGATTTTATTGTTCAAGTCAGATGGCCTTTCTTGAAATGAATTTTAATGGACAAGAAAGAAAGAATGTATTCCTGTACTTGTGCAACTGAAGTTTATGAAATAGGATTGGAAAAATACACAGAATAATTGGGCACATCCTGTACTTAGTGAATCACCAAGCTAGTGCAATAAACATTGCTGCATTTGGGAATTTAGATCTATACCCTGCTTTTGCCAAGAACAATGGGAATTGCTTGGGATCACAGGCTACCTGAACTATTTCTTGTGTAAAGTTGTTTTTTTCTTTGGGTATTCCATGTTCTGAGGTAATTTCTGGTTTCATAAAATAGGTGTTAGTCCAGTTCTATGACACCTTAGACTGACTTCAGTGGAACCTAGGAGACAAACTAGGAGCTGTATGTGGCAAGACCTCTGCAGACATTGGTATTGGAAAAGGAAAAGATTCCTGAGCAGCAAACTGTGCAGTCTGTCCAACATCTTCCTCCAGAGAAACAGTCTTTTGTCGTCAAAAGTAAAAGCAAAAGCTACAGACACTTGACAATTTCAATCTTGTTTGCCAGATAAGAGGGATAAACTTGTGAACATGTTTAAGAAACTACTAAGTTTCCAGAAAACAGGCTGTTACTTAAGGGTCATGAGAACCATTATGAAGCCAGAAACAAATACAACATCCAAATCTGCTCTTGAATACACATGTGTCTCTTGCAAATTATGAGCGCTCCACATGCACAGGCTTAATGGAATCCTGATGGAAACCATCCAGGGCTGGAGTCTGGCTCCTGGTGAAATTAGGACTGCTGTCTGGCTAGGACTGAAGTTTGGGTCTCAGGCAAACTGATGGAGATGTTTTCTTCCCTTAAGGAAATATGTATTTAGGCATCAGCCAGCAAGGCAGGACGGCTTGTATGCAAGGCTTTTGTAGCACTGCTTAGTGTGAGCTCTGGACTTCTTCCATCTTCTTTACTTACCCAAAACATGATCATCCTTTTAAGGAGAAACTTCACTGTTTTTCCCAGTAGCAGAGGGAGTGAACCAAGTGTACACTGAACACTGTGCTCCCCTTGTTTCACCCTCTGAGGACAACAGCCATCCAGGAGGTACAAACATCCTGCATTTCTGATACCACTGAGCTGAACGGCAGAATTTATGTTTTCAGCCAAACCAACCGGTAGTTTCTTCAAGTGTCTGCAAATATGCATTGATAAATCCCCAAAGGGTCTTTTACAGCTCTGCTTCATCTGAGGAACAAGAGCCAAGAAAGTAGGAATAGGCTGGAAAAGTCTCACTAGCCCCAGAGTAGTATTTCTAAATAGTATTTGAAGTAGTGGGACAGACAGAAAGAAATGGTATTACCGAAATTTCTATGTTAGCGCAGTTTATGGGTGTTAAACTTTAAAAGCATAGCCTTTTTTGTTAAAGATGTAGCTTCTCTTGGGGAAAGAGAGAAATGGGTTCAACCAGCAGAAAGCGTTCTCTGGTCTTCTCGCCCTCCTGGATAAACACCATTAAAGGTTCAGGACGTTTCTCGGGAGGGCAAATCAATTTTTTGCACTCCTCAGTTCAATGCTGTTGCAGCTGTGGCCATACAGTAAGTGACTCACTCTGTGGCCATCTTTTTAATGATTAAACTATTACGTGCTGCACTGCCCATTCAGGCATTTTGGTTTCTAATTCTCTACCTCTGGCTCCCAGAAATATGAATAATGCTGCTTTTGCTGGAGAGCTGGAAATGCTCCCTGAGACACACCACCAGGGCAGGACATGCTGTTGGTTGATGCCATGGATAGTATTAGGGATATGGGAGCGTAATTGGCTTGAACTTTTGCTCACCCCTAGACTTAAATCCAAAGCTTTTTTATCAAGTTCAGATAAGGTCCCTACCTCTATTTGACTCCCATTAGAGCTCTGTCCTTCTGTGTAGTTCCTGGTGGTGTCTCCTCCATTCTGTTTGGGGTTTCAGGTGGGAATGCCAGTGTGTTGTGAATGCAGTAGTTGAACCCTGGCCTACAAAACCCAGCTAGCTCAGATGATAAGGAAAGGCAGCTTATTACTCCAAGAACTGCCTTTCCCACATCAGGTAGATTTGCATCAGGCAATTGCATGAATCAGATGTTGATCTTCATTACCACAAAATACAGCAAGGAAAGTCCCCATTTCTGAAAGTCTTTCTACTGTACGCAGATCCAGATGTATAGCACTGCTCTATGCACAGCGAACGGGACTCATATGTATTTTATTAATGTAAGTGTAATGTAATTATTCTCTCATCCATCTGGCAGGTGGTGTTTTCATTAAGAAGTGAATAATCTAAGCTATAGGCTCTGTAGAGGGGGATGAGTATGGAGGAGATTCAGGTCATCTGCTGTGGGACCATAAATAGAAGCTAACAAGGGAGCCTTTGCTGTCCTTGTCCACTAAAACTGAAAATCTGTTGCTTTTATTTTTCCTTTAGCAGACTGCTTGCAGGCTTAGAAGCTGGTTTATTAGTGAAAACTTTTCACCATCATGCAGTTTAATTCCTCGTTTATGGTAGTGGCTGGAGGCACAGTGTGAAAAAACAGGTGTTATATAAGAGAAAAAAACCTAAGTCGTTATATAAACCACTATGCATAGGAAGATAAGATTAAAATCGCACTTGTGGAGGTGCCCGGTGTGTCTCTGGGTGTGACGTACTGATTGAAAAAGAAACTTAGATTACTTAAGGGGTTTTATTCATGTAGAAGGTCCTGATTTGAAAAAAAGCAAACCAAGGCACACATAGAAGAGCAACAAGCCTGAGCCATCCTCCAAAAAAAAAAAAGTTTTGAGGAGAGTGGTGTGTGTAGCTTTCTAAAGGAAATCTGGTTGCTCTCTGACCATCTGTGTGGCATCTTCTGTTTTCCAGACAAAGTTTTCTGATGTCCACATGGAAACGGGAGCAATTTCCTCTTTCCATGTCCTAGCAAGACTTTTCTTGGCACAGCACAAGGCCTAGTTTGAGTTTTGCCCTGGAAAGATATAAATATCCTGGCCCCGTCCCAGGAACATTCAAGCAAGGATTAGGTTTTATTTTTTATCTGGTAACATTCAGAGAAACCTATCAGGTTGACCAGGCTGGGAGTGGTTTTCATTTAGTAAAGCTTGTAAATAAAGAAGAAAACCGAGCTTTTAAAAAATTATTATTTTTAATCTATAATTTTAAATTTAGAAGGGGATCCTGAAATAGTGCTGAGCATCATTCCTTCATGCCTACACCATCACCAGGTAGAAGGTTAGAGATTTTTGTTGCCGTTTTGTGAGGGCGCAGATTTCCATTCCGACGAGCTCATTCTTTCACAGAGGATCCTGCTCATTTTCCTTCCCAGTAAAGCTCAGGTTTGGTTGCTGTTCAGCCAGGGTGGAACACGGAGGCTGTCACACCACCACTTCCAAGGAAACACCTCCTAGGGTGTTCATTACCCTGGCTGCAGATAATGGGAAACTAAAAACAAACCTGAGCAACAGCCCCTTGAAAACAGCTTTAGAGGCTGGGTGCCAAACTGTTTAGCACTGTCTGGAGGTGCTAGTGTGTCTCTTCTCATTAAGGGTGCTGCTGAGCCTCTTTCTTTTGTGTGGGCACTGAAAATACTTGAAAGGAGATATTTAACTACTGCACAACTTACTCAGTACGAGGAGCAATGGGAGTAGGGACAGTAAATACAGCATTGCAGGCAAATGGTGAGCTAGAACTTTGCCAGGTTGTAATAAAGCATGGGTGAGCCTTTGCCAGACATGGTTTTTTTTTCTCACTATTTAAAGAGATTGTTTATTCCCCTGACTTCATGAAGTGTTATCTGGAAAGGTTCACTGTGCAGATCAGTATTTACCCTAAGCCTCCTTTGATACACTCTGCTTAGAGGGGGTTCCTTGGGTTCTGCAGGAGTCAGTGATCTCAATGTCTAGTGGTTTCAAGCGAGAATTCGCTTCGCTGAATGCATCAAGCCTCAGTCATTTGTATATGTGTGTGAAGGTCAGTGGGCTTGTCAGATACCCGATTGTAAATCCTGTCACTAAATCAATTTCTTTTAATTAAAAAAATGTGCTGCTCTTCAGAAGAAGTGTGCCCTTTCATCTAGAAAAAACCCATTATATCCCAACACATATATGATAGCCGTAAGCTCTCTGCTAGTCTCATGTTGGCTGCTTGTCTCAGCTGGTACACTGGAGGTTTGGAAATCTTGGTGGTCAGAGGGGGGGCTGTGTTTTCCCTTCCTCTGAAGAAAATGACTGTTGTTACTACTCTGACATCACCTAACTTTGCAGCCTTAGAAGCAGAAAATGTTAATATCAGAAAACAAGTAGCCACACCAACAGGTGAGAGATGTTCAAGCCCTGTTCTTGCTCCCTGTGGCACCTGCAGCAGAAGCACGGAGAAGTCTGTCACAAGGGCTAAGAGCAGGACAGGATTTCACATTCATTTAGTAATTCTCTTGGGGTTATATTCTTAGATGACTTAATGACTTAGTGTATAGCCCGTCTGGAAGATAAGCAGGCATAATTCATTGCAGGCAGGTCGTTCATCCTTTGAGATAACCAGCAAATACACACCATAGGGAGCAGGGAGATAAAGACCCTATGCATCAGCAGCTGTAGTTCAAGGTTTCAACCCTTCTGCCTCCTTTTGTGACCCAGAAGCCATTTGCAGTTGATAATTCAGTCATTTGCTTTCTTTAGATGAAATACACTGGCAGCGGTTGGCTGAAGCGAGTGCATTTTCCATTCTGCCCATGCCTTTCAACACAACCACAGCATAGCTCTACCTGGAAGTAGGCATTCTTGTGTCGCTTAGAGGCTTTAGGGCTGTGTTAAATGCTGGTTCTGAAAACTTACTGTAAATTGATTCCAGTTTTTCTGCTGTTATTTAAATGGTGACTGTTGTTCACGTACTGCTTGGGATGCTTGCACATCATTATTTTCAGTTTCAGAGCAAGTGAAGCTTTAAGGGGTCCAGTTTATTTATTAGGTCCAAACTGAGGCATAAAGAGAGAAAGAGTGTGTATATTACATAATATATTGTATTTGTTGATTTTCTTGTAAAAAGAAATTTACTTTCAGTTTCAGCAGGTACATTTTAAAATTGAATGAGTTCCATGAAACCATGCTGGTCCTAAGCCAACAAATATTAGGATCAAACATATGACACGATTTCTCCCTAGTTAATATTCCCTCCTCCAGAAAATCTGTAGTCCGTAAACAGCAATCTACATCTTGAGATCTCTTGCATGCAAAGATAAATGATTGTCTCAGTGGATACTTTATGATGACTAGCTCTCAGTAAAACATTTTTATCTTGTCTGCATGCACAGCAAAAGAAATAACAAATACAAGGCTTTTGATATGGTCATATGATGGCCACGATGTGATTCACAGTCTGTGATGTTGCTTTATTTGAGGGCGAAGGGAGGGACAGAAGGAAAAGACTATTTTTGTTTGTTTGTTTTCTAATTACTTGGGCTGTTTTTTCTTTGACTCAGCAACTCTGAAGAGTACATACTGTACTACAGTAACCCGCAATGAGGGCTGGGAAGTGGAACGATGGTGATAATAGAAGTAAATATCCTGCATTCTCAGAGGGATTAGGAGGAGATGGAGGAATTAGTCTGGTTATGGTTTGGTGTGGTGTCACAATCCCTCTGCATCAGTGCTATCCTGTATTTAATCTTTTAGTCTGTATTTCTCAAGTGAAGTACTGAGAACAACCAAGTAATCAGAATAGTTTTATTTTCACTTTATTTTTTTTTCATTTATGAAACCCATGTGTTTAGGTGATGAAAGCATTCACCTTGCACAAGAAGCCATGCAGCGAACGAGAAGGGAGTCTTGTTTTCAGTACTTCACTTGACAAATATGGTGCCTATGGCCTGTCTGGGATGTGTCTTAAGAACAGAGAGGAGAGTGATTTTGACTGACATAAAACAATTTGATAATTGACATGAAAAAATTTGGTTGACATGGAATACCCTCTACCTTGTGATGCTTTCCTGTCAGTGTGCATACTGCACAGCAAGAGTTGTACTCATCGTGGCACACCATGTCACTCAAAATGGTTTGAATCCCAACTTCCAAGGTGAGCCCTTACTACTTTTAAAGGTGTTAAATTACATTTGTGATTTCAGATAATGAAAACACTGAAGGCTGTGATGGATTGCAGGTGATTCTGTCTGCAAGGGGAAGAAGTGCAGCCTGTGGACTGCTTTGTGCAGGAAGGGATCCTCACTAAAGCACTTTGTCATCTTTGTGTCCTGTGTCAACCTGCTCTGTTAATGCAGGGCATTCACATGTCAGGATATGTTAAATATAAGACTTTCTGGCTCCTTAGGGGAACAGCCTCGCTTTAGTGAGAGCTGTTCATTACAGTTAACTGGGTGTAAATTTTAAGCAGGATGTGAATTTTAAGCAGGATATCTAGGCAGAAGAGCTGGTGTTGATGGTCACTGGGGAGAAAATTCCAGAGATGGTCTTTCAAAGATGCATGGCCTTTCAAGAACTGGGAGTTGAAAACTACTTTTTACTCTATCTCATGGGCTAAAAGCCCTGCGAAGTGCATTCTTCCCCTTTGCAACGTGCTCTTCTGAGAAGTCACAAGTGACGAGGAGGCTTTGTAGGAAGGCAGTGGGCTTCTTGCACAAGTAGCAACTCCTATCTGGTTCATTTCCAAAGGCTGCTGTTACAGGTTTTTAATGCTTTATTCCATGCTCTTGATTCCAATGTTCATCACAGTACTGAAAAACCTAAATATGCCCTCTTGCGGCCTTTAATTGTGTGCTAAAAACCATGCCCAATTAAAAACCTGTTCTTTTACCAGAGAGGGTGACCTGAGAATGGCATTCTCTTGCAAAGAAACAGGACTTCACGCTTGCTGTTGATGGCCTGCCCTCCTTCTTTGTTCTTTACTGTATTTTTTTTTCCTTTCTCTGGTGGTTGTAATTGCACTAAATACATTTGATAATGCAGGAGTGACCTATTTTGTGCACAGTTCAGCTGATTCTGCAGTTGCCTGTAGGGTTTCCTAGCAATGTTCTTCAGCTGCTCCTTGACTTACAAAAGCCTGCTAAGTTAGGCACGGCCAGCACAAGATACTTGAGGCAAGGATAGTTCCAGGTAACGGAGAAGGATGAGCCGTACAGGTGTGAAGGCGTTGGACCGAGTGTTAGTAAGGCAAAGTGGAGGAACAGATTGGGATGACTAGAATAGATGTCACTAAACATATTAAACTGTTGGAGGCCCTTTGTACAAGTTTGTTAATATCCAGTGACATGGCCAAACATTGTGCCCCTGTAGGTTCAGCAGTTAATGTATGGTACCTCTGGCATCTGCGGTACCTACTGAACTATAAAAAAAATACATGAGCTGGGACCCATTACCATAAACACTGTCTGCAGCACTAACCCTGGTAACAGATTGTTCTGTGCCTCATTAAAAAGGAGATAGCGCTGTCAGAGGAGTCAGGGCTTCATTTTGCCATGTTTGCTACATAATCAGTTAATTTTGCTTAATAGTGCATTGCGTCGCAGATGTGCAGAAGGGCAGAGCCGCTTCCTTTTCTGCATAAAACCTCCACTCTGGCGCAGCTGCAATTTTAACAGGATGTGTTACAGCCAGCGAGCTGACCTTAGTCACTGTCCCTGCCTTACCCTGTCCTGGGTTCTCCCAACAGCCCTCTGGACAAGTGACGTGCTTGTACAAGTTCAAGGTACAAGTTCCTCAGATGAGAAGTTAGACACAGATGTGTATGAGAGTGGTCATTCAATGTCTGCTGTGCTTGTGCCTTTTTTTTTTTTTTTTAAATCTTATAGGAGGCACTGTCAAGGACTTCCACACATTTCATTGGAAAGTACTTAATGCCTGTCTTTCATCTAAACATTACTTAGAATGTGAAAGTTAGCATTACTGATTTCCAACGCGATGAATCCAAATATGCCTATCTTAACATGGATCTTTACATTTTACTTTCCTTTGAGTGCAGCTTTTGGGCAGATAATTAATAAGTCAAATACAGTAAGACAAAATATGTGGAGAAGCCAAGTTTAGACTACTGTTTAGGGAGAGATTATGAAACATTACAATTAAAGAAGATCAGTGTATTACACAGTAATACGGCATATCCAACAATTAGTGCTAATCGTGTACTGCTTAAATTTGTAGTGAAACTGGGTGCGTGTAAGTGGTTTTCTTCAGATGAAAATTAATGTATTCCAAATAAGTAAGTATATTCTGCACTCACATATCCCAGCCTGAGAATATTATAACGATATAAATATAACTGAGTTTTTAAACTCTGTAGTGTGGTGTGAACATCTTGATTAAAAAAAAAACCTGCAATAAGTAATACTAGATGTCTGAAGGGCCCTTGTTTAGAAGAATAGGTAGACATGTAATTAAGTTCATCTGCCTTCAGAAAAGCAGGCAAGCACCTACTTAAATCTAAATGAGCTTAAGTTGTGTTTACTTCAAGAAATACTTAAGTATGTTTGTAGTTAATCATCCACATAAAAGATTTTCCGCAGTAAAGACTTGCATGCACACAAAAGGAGAAAGGTGTTTCAAAACCTAGGTATGATTATAGGTGTAAGCAATAGGTTTGATTTTAGAAGAACCTGAAGGAAGTAAGCGCATGAATCTAATTGAAATTCTGTGAGTCTGTCTTGGGTCCCTCTGAAAGCCGTGGCCTCTTTTAAATGCTAACAACTGAGGGAGGTGCTGGCCCTTACAAACTGATTTCACATTAGCATGCCCAACACCTTGCTGGATGTTTCTCCCCAGATGCTCAGTGTGAGAATGGAACCTTCTGCATATGATTTCTCCAGTACTGCCAAATGCGCGTCGCTTTGAATATTTTTGAACTGAAAATCCACATCAAAATGCCAGCGTGTTTACAAACTTTGCTGTTTATCACCCAGGGTGATTTGCAGAAGATAAAGGGCGGGGTGGGGGGGGGAATGGTTGTTCAATTGCAGTGCTATGAAGTGACAAGCAGAAGAGCCTTTTGGAAGCTAGCAGGTCCAGGTGAGAACTTTAATTCATAGACCTTAGTCCAGGCATCCTACATAGGAAAATCTGATGTAAATTTTGAATTGTGCTCTTTCTCTGCTTTTGAAAGATGAACCAAAACTTTAAAAAAAAATACTTGAATTTGCGATGCTTGGTTGATTTCATCTGAAGCCATGGCTGTAAATTCCCAAGGTGCTCTCATGCTCACTGCAGCACAATGCAGAGCACAGGGAGGAGTGAAGAAGAATAAAAAAAGAGACAAGAGGACTCTGGGAGCCCTGTTTGGAGCAGTGCCACCCAACATGAGCCTGCACTCACATCATGGTGGTAAAGCAGTGTGTAGGCAGGCAGCTCCCTAGACAGAGGAGCTGCTAAGGGTGGAAAACTGTACACTCATGCAACCACCTTAGCATCTCCAGAAAATCCAGGGGGACAGTCCAGGGGCAGGCCTGGGCAGCAGGTCTGTCTGTGTGTGTTTCACAGCTGTAGCCATGGAGTTGCCATGCTGCTCTAAACAGATGCATTGGGACATGAAGGTAAATGCCTTTTAAGAAAAGGAGGAAGATTTGGGGTTGACTGGGGTCAACCTTAGGTCAGGTAGGCTGGGAGTCTTGTTGGTGCTCTGTGCCTGGCAAGGCCAGCCCTGATGATTGAGCTGTGTGGCCCATGGGGTCCATGGCCATGGGCAGGCAGTGGTGCATGCTACTTCGAAATTGCAGGTTGTTCAGATCAAATGGTCTTCATAATGGGGCCTACAGGATCTATGGGGATGCTATTTTGTTTTATTTTGTTTTATTTTGTTTTATTTTGTTTTATTTTGTTTTATTTTGTTTTATTTTGTTTTATTTTGTTTTATTTTGTTTTATTTTGTTTTATTTTGTTTTATTTTGTTTTATTTTGTTTTATTTTGTTTTATTTTGTTTTATTTTGTTTTTTATTAAAAATGACTGGCAGCAGTATGCCCTTCTGAAGCTGGCGTACTTCTCCATCAGCTCTTCCACTTGCATGTAGACACATACAGTCAAACTTGTGCAGCAGCCTGTCACATGCAATTTGTATTCTTTGGTTGAGGAGCAGCCTATAGACAAAACTCGTTTGCTTCTCCCTTTTGTGGCATTAAGCTGTTACTGAGGGGATTTCAGAGGCACGGATGGGTTAGGCACCTGATTTCTGCTGACTTGAGTAGGAATCAAGGCATGTGCTACTGCCTCTGGTGACTGAAAATCTCCCCACAGGTTTTGGCTCGCTGAAAGCTTCTTCATTTTGTTTAGAAAAGGATGAATAAGTCTTAAAATAAGGAGTGTGTGCTCTTTGGGGGTGAAGGCCTTGTCTTGTTAAAGCTTTTAGGACTGTACCACTTTTTTTTTTTCCCCCTTTTTAATTTCTTTTAATAGCTGCTTGTTTTCTGAGGTGCAGCTTTGGCTTTCTCAGTGTTGACGAGGATATTAATGGTCAGGATCCCAGTCGGTGCTGGGCAGCTGTTTCTGCACCCGCTGCCTGGGGTGCTGGGGTGGGAACAGTGGGTTCTGCCTGCTTTCCTCCCTCACAACACCTTCAAAGTTAATCTGCTTTTAGGCTTGTTTGCACTCCCTTCTTGAACAATGTATGCTGTGTGCATTGTTTGCTTTTCAGGCTTTTAGTCAAGCAGAAAGGCAACTTTTGCACTTACTTTGTGCCAAAAGCGATGGAAGTATTTTCCCCATGTTCGTAATTGGACTCAGTAATGAGCTTAACTGTTTAGTAACTGCTGTAAAATAAGCTCAGGGAAAGAGTTAAAAAATTACCATAGTTTAGGGATGCACTGAAATGTACTTCTGCCTTACTGGGAGGTGGGGAGGTATTCTGTAGGAAAGGGCAGCATGAAGGCTCTTTCACTGGGATTGCTAATGACAGGGCTCAATCACCTCACTGCTGCCTTATTATAAGCTCAGTATTACAACCATGTTTCGTGGAGTCTCCATCAACAGCATTGCCAGCTTTCAATATGCAGCAGGAGAAGCAAGGCCACCATTAAGGCCTTGACTCACGGAGTTGTGGGGCAGAGCTCGCCCCGCTGCAGGCCGGGCAGGCAGCTGTGCTGTGCCACTGCAGGAGGCTCACCCTGGAGCAAAGGCGGGCAGCGTTGGTCCCACAGCCCTGAGGGCTGTGTCGGGGAGAGACAGCTTCGTCCTGTGGATAAGGCAGGAGACATAGCCTGATCCTGTGGGTGGGGATTAGAGCTAGAGGCTGACAAGGGGGCGTACTGAATGAGTTTATATCTTGGCCATGCACCTTGCTCGATGCTGGCACCCTTTTGGGAAGTGCTGGTGAACCTCCCATCCCAGCAGTCCTGGGCTACACCTGTGGGGTGCTGTCTGCCCCCTCCAGGCTGGCTTTTCGTGCCCCCTGGACACAGCTGATGCTGCTCGACCGGTGTCTTTCCTCAGCCTGTCCTCTTTTGGAAGCACTGGCACAGTGCTTCCTTTCCCTTCCATCCTGCTAGACAGACAAGTTTCAGCATCCCCCTCTCCTGCTGCAGCAGCCTGGGGAGTGAGCTCTTCGGGAGACTGGGGTACCACCAGCGTGGTGGGTTCACAGCCTGAGCCCCGGCCCCTTGGGCAGCCCCCTGATGTGGTGTGAGCACGGTCAGGTGACTCCATTGTGGCTTGAACGCTTGCTCCCATCCCCTTGGGTCTGGGCTCTAATCCTGGCTTGAAATTTTATATTGACAGAGTTAATTCCTGACTGCTTCAGACTGCAGAAACTGGCCTCTGATAAGGCTGTGTTTAATAAGGATATTCGTGGTAAAGAGCTTTGTTGGCTAGACAGAGCTTTACCTTGCTGAGCTCTGCTCTGGGAGATGAGAAAGAGGAGGTCCCCTCCCAGCGCGCTCCCTTCTTGCAGCCTGGCAGTGTGGTGGAGTAGGAGACGCAGCGGGAGTGGGGGTGATACCTCTTTCTTCCCGACAAAAAAATAGCCACAAAATATCTTTACACAGTTGGCTGCAAGCAGCACACGGAGCCAGAGTAAATGTACTGCTGCAGTAAGCCTTAACTCTTAAGTAAATGCCAAAAATAAAGCAGCCTGCCTTACTTTTTCCACCTTACATAGCAGTTTCCAACCACATCAAGTGAAAAGTCTAGGTGGGTGTATAGTGTTTATCATCACTGAGTAATACACATTGCATTAGCTGGGACGTTTGTTTTGTACCTGACTACTGGTTTTAAAATAGTTTTAGTGAGGGCAGGAAAGATTATTTAAGTTTATACTGCCACCTAAGAGATGGGAGTGTGTTCCTGATTTGGGGAGGAAAGCTGGGAATGTAAGGAATACTTTAATTTTTTTTTTCCTTTCCCCTTCCACTACAACTGTAAGTGGGTTGAAAGGCAGACTGTGGAAGTGCAGTATCCAGCAGTGCACTCTTACTTTCTGTAAGATCACGTCAGAGTGGTTTCTGTGCCTGCATTCATCTGCAGCAACAGCATCCTCCAGTATTTGAAAGTTGTTTACATAGGTGGTAGCAAAATTTTATGTCCAGAGCAACGAAAAATTGTAAACAGTTTCACATCCAAAACTATAAGGTCACTGGTACATGGCCAGAGATGGATTGAGGAGGTCCATGAAAGTAAGGTGAGAGGCACATTTCAAGTCTAGCCTTTCTTTTACAGCCTCTGAAAGTCAGAAATACACCAAACACAGACCCAGAGGATATGTGAGAGCTAGCATAGGGGAAATGCTGGTGCATCTGGAAGTGCTGGACAAAGAAAACCTTGTTACCTTGCGGTGCATTAGCCTTTGATGCATTCATTTCAGTCACAGGATGTTCAAGTTTAGCCAGGAGTTGGCAGCCAGATGGACCGCGAGGCAGTTCACAGTGACTCAGTCTAGGCGAGCATGAAGAGTCATTCACATAAAGGTAACCTATTACAGGATTTTCATAGAATTTTTTTTTTCCCTGGGTTTTCATGTTTTTGTGGTAGTGTTTGGGTTTTTGTCCGTGGTAGTTTTCCAGCTGATCACTGCTTCCTGCCTTCTCTTCTACCTGGTCATGCCTCCACCTCGGTGGAACGGAGATAGAGGGCTTATGTTTGCCTGATCCAACGCCTGGCTGTTGTTGGTGGCCAGGCAGTCTTGCCTTTTCCAGGAGCTGTCAGGCAAAAGTATGTTCAGTGTAAAAATTTTGACAGCATCCCTGTATTTCCTCCCCACCTCCCCACTCCTTTGCCATCCGTGTTGGCATCATGGAGCACAAAGAAGCACCTGTGATGTGTGATTTAAGGCACTTGTCCTGCTGCTCATTGCTTGGTGCAATCCTGTTCCTGCAGTCAGACAAACTCCTTAGGAACAACTGTTTCACCTGACCTTTCTTTCTAGAAAGCTGTGGTCTTGAGGCTGTATCACATGGTGGTGATGGTGGTTTTTTTCCTAAATGAGGAAGGTAGGGAAAGCACTGTATTTATTTATGCCAGCTTTTCTCAAGAGGGAGCTGAACAGGAAAGTTTCTCTTCTGAGTCAGGGTAGACGGATTTCTCCTTTGGATTGAGATTTATCAATTTCTTATCTTGTCATTTGATGCCTGCTAAATTGCTGTGGAAGCACCAGAGTGAGGAGCTAGTGATCTTTTTTAGAAGTAAAAGAAATTTAAAAAATGAAGGATTAAATGGTTTATTCTCTGAGGCTGAAATTACAGATATTAAGTGCTTTGTCTGTTTTATTGTTAGACAAACCTTTTTTGTTTGTTACAAGTCATTTATTTGAGAAGGGCAAGAAGAAATTCTGTAGCGCCTTTTTGTTGGTAGAGATGAATTATCATGTTGTTTCTACTACTAATTCCTTTTCCCATACCTTTCTGCTTGCCTGCTTTCTGCCTCATTTGAGGCATAAGTGTTTGCTTCCAGTCACCTTAATAGAAGCACCATGGTCTTGAGATAAAATTCTGCTTTTTCATATGCTGTTACTATGATTTGGTTTATTTCTCTGGGTATGCAAAGATGAGAACAGCTTGCACAGAGCTTGCAAACCTAGCAATGAGAAGGGAGAAACTGAAATAAAAGATGTCTTCAGGAAGAGAGAAGAGGAGAAAATTGTTGTGGTCCAGCTTCAGATGCCTCTGGGCCTTACATGAGCAGCAGGACAGTTTTGATCTTGGGGGCTCTGAAAGAAACCTCAGGTGTCAGGATGCCTCAGGAGCCTCAACTCCCAGCTTGGACATCCAGGATGCCTAAAGGTGGGCAGTGGGGCTTGTCCCTCTCGTCTTTTCCCTCTATCCTCAGCATGGCATGTGTCTCCAGCTGGGGATGGAGAGGGTGTATGCCCCAGTACTGGGATGGTTGCTTCAGGGATGCATGTAGTTGGTTTAGTATCAAAGTAGTTCTAAAAACAACCAGGCAGGCGAGACAGTGACTGCTGGTAAAATAACTTTGGGAAGGTGCCTCGGGAGGGATTAAGATACAATGCCAAAGCTATTAACTGGGAAGATGCTGCCTCCTCAGCTTCAAGTTTTTTTTGCCAGTGTTAAAGAGGAACAGATCAAAGGAACTGCCAAGAGTTAAAAAAAAACTCTTCAGGCGGAAAGTAGGCAGTTGTTCAAGAGCCACTCACCAGGATCAGACACCTGCCTGTAAGTTTGCAGGAATCTGAGCTTCTCAGCAGCTCCTGGAACATGCGTTGGCATGGGACTGAGCTAGGAGAAACAGATACCCTCTTTTGAGTCAGTTTTAGAAAACATTACACTGCCTGCCTTCTGTTAGTAGTAAACTGTATTTTGATTTGAGAAAGCTGTTTCATGGGGCCCCTGGCATCAGCAGCCAACGGGACTCGAGGTCCCTGAGTGCCGCTCCTCAGAGCTGTGGTCACTGAGCCTCAGTGGGCACTTCTGGCGAAGGAGAAAGGATGCAGCCACGCTGGGGAGCGTGTCTGTTGCAGCTTGATGCTCTGTTGTACACTGACCCTTTTTGTTCACTGAAAGGCTGGTCAGGCTGCCCAGGAAAGTGGTGGAATCACCATCCCTGGAAACCTTAACAAAACGTGTGGATGTGGCAGTTAGGGACGGGGTTTACTGCTGAACACGCTGGGTTTAGGTTAGTGGTTCGGCTTGATGATCTTAGGTCTTTACCAGCCTTAGGGATTCTATGGCCCCTGCATACCCCAGGGGAAGCAGTAAATCCTTGCTGGCCCTTGAGAAGGAGGGTGCAGTGGGACTTGGGCAGGTAAGGTCAGGCACCTCCCAGCCCTCCAGAAGCAGTGCTGCATCTTTTGTCCGAGGCATTTATGGCTGCAGGTACCTGCACAGCCTTCAGCTTAAGGCATGTAGCTCCAGGAAGCCTGAGCTTTTGCAGTCCCCTTTCAAGTCTCTCCTGCCTTCTGCAAGGGTTTTAAAAATCGACTTTTCCAGGTAACAAGAGTCTCAGTCTTTGCTCTTGTGCTTCCTTTCCTATCCCACTTAAAAAAAAGAGTTGCTTGGCCTCACTGGCAGACAGTCTCTCATAAATCTCTATGGGCCAGATGGTTCATAATTTATTGCCCACTTTACCCCACCAAATATTTTCACATTACTCCTGTTACTTGCTGGTCTGATTTTGCTATCCATTTTCCTGTTCTAACCCAAATATTTATCTAAGGCCTTTCACACATATAAAAATTCTCAATTTTGAACAAGTCCATATCCTCTGCTTTGGGTATGGTTTGTCCCTCTTGACTTTGATTTCTCCCTAATAGAAATCTGTGTTGCAGAGGAATCTGTGGCTATTGGGTTGCCTCTTGCCTCTGCTCTCTTACTTGAAGCAACAGCCTCTGAATTTAGGAGGTCTAAACCATGTCCTTTCCTGGATCTCTCCTGCCACATGTCATTTCTTGTACGTGAAGTTGTTTATTTGCCTAAGTGATGGCAGTCTCTGGCTTTTGCTATCTCCGCAGACACATATGGTCCTGCTGATAGAGTCGTGTGTGTCTGCCTCAGATTTGTGGGCGACAGTGGCATGTGCAGAAAGAAATGGGTGGAGCCGGCCGCACTGTACAGCGTGCAAGGCTCTGCAAAATCCCTATCTGTGGGAATTGCTAGTCAGCTCTTATCAGTCACGTCCCGATGCAGTGAGTTGTAGAAATCAAATTAGCAGACAAGTCAATTGCTTACGTCAGTCAGAAGTTTTGCAGTGGGGATGATGTGATAGCCCAGGGCCCCTCACTGGGTAGCCTTCCTGGGTTTGATTACAAGGGCTCTAACAGAGTGAAAACCTGACAGTGCAGTTTCGTTTCTGTTCTGCTTTTTGGTTTTCCTTCTTTCTTGCTCAAAACACTTTTTTCTCACTGTCATTTGGGGCAAGCAGAGCAGAGACTCTGTCCTTGCTATAAAAGTAGAGAAAGCTCTGCCCTGTTATTTTATAAAACAAGTTGTTGCGGCATACCACACGGTTCCTCACATCACTCAGTAGTTCATTAGTCTGTCACTGTACAAGCATGCTAAATGACAAGCTAAAAAACAGAATACTGCACAACAGTCCATTAAAATTCATATAGGATATCAAATATTCAAAGTAAGGGATGTAAAAAGAAGCTGCTTGCTGTAAATACTAATACCTGTATGTACATAAACATAATGAAGAAGTGCTGTGCCACCACCAAGCAGTGGACTGCTGATGACAATTCCACAACTGCCTGGGAATCCCTGTAGTTATTTATTTCCAGAGACCTGCTACCACTTCAGGGAAAGGTCTCCTTCAGAAGCTCCAGCCTGTCATGTGAGCCTCTTCTCCTAAACAAACACCGTGGCTAACTTGAAATTGGAGGCAAGATCAATTACTTTCAAGTTCTCAGTGTCATGGAGTAACAAGACATCATGTTATTAATTTCTTGTGTCCAGGGCAAAAGCAACGGACCTCAGGCTTAACATTTTGGAGAGCTTTTATTTTTTTTTTCCTGTACTGCTTTCTCTGGAGTATTAACATCATATGTCATGATATCTTCTAGTAATTCTTTACTTTCTTTGAAACTGCAAACGCCTGTATCAGCAAACTGGGACTGAACTTCCCAAGCACAGGCAACAGGCAAGCCTTTAGGTTTTAAGGGCAGGACTTCTGAGTAGAAGCATCACAGCTCCCATCAGATCTTTCAACAAATCCCAAATTCAATTTCAGCTTCGTCCCACCTTTCGGGAGAATATCGAGCCTTAAATGCAAAAACTTACGGCAATGGAGAATCCACCCCACCTTCAAGTGTGTTTTTCAGAAGGTTAATTACCTTCACTGTTAGCATGTACATGCTATTCCTGCTGTGGTTTTGGGTTCCAAATACTTGGGCCTTGTTAAGGCTTTATCTGCTATTAATATAGTCCCCAGCCTCCTCTACCCAAATCTGTAATAAATTAATTTTCAAGGCTTTTGTCTGTAGCGATTCTAAAAATAATTTCTTATTGGAATCCAATTGAATCCAAGGGAAGCAAGGTGATAATCAAATGATGTCACCCTCACGTCTTGCACTGCATCTCGCTGCCTGCCAAAACTAGCAACTGTTGCTATGTACCCAGGGGAAGGTGATACTCCCAAGCCTTTTCTTGGTGCCTGAAAGCTCTCCTTTCCAGTGCTTGTCAGGCCTCTGGGAGCTGCTGACGTCTGTTGCAGACTTTTCATTTTACCCTTATGTGTTGGCATAGTCATGGAGAAACATGGATTGCGTCCTGTAGGATGCTTGGAATTTTTCCTGTTCCTGAAGAAGACAGTTTCTATGAACCACTGCAGATCTGGAGGACTGGTGTGATTTAGCCCATGAAGTGCCTGTATTGCAGCGCTTGTGCTGTGGGGTGGAAACCTTGCTGCAGCATGTGTGGTAATGTCCAAAAATCTGTCTAACAGGACAATGTCATGACACCATGACATTTCCCAGGCAGATTATTTCTTTTTCTCAGTAGTTCTACTGAAAAATTGGCTCATGGGACTCATGCCCCAGCTTTTCTATAGGTACTTCCTGAGGTTAAAAATACCTCACCAGGAGAGCAGAGGTCACTGTCATTTGACACATGGGGGTCCAGGAGTTCTTCGATAACAAACCCAATCCTGTTGTCAGCAGTAGGAAGGTGATGTAGCAGGTTTCTTCTCTCTCC
This sequence comes from Oriolus oriolus, assembly GCA_013400235.1. Taxonomy (NCBI): domain Eukaryota; kingdom Metazoa; phylum Chordata; class Aves; order Passeriformes; family Corvidae; genus Oriolus; species Oriolus oriolus. Next base: position 1,498,656 of record VXBT01000852.1, on the reverse strand, counting down.
AGTAAGGACCAGCCTGAACTGGGGGATTCAGTATGTAGCAGATGATGTTCAGCACATCACAGGGACTGGCTGTCAGCAAGACCAGAGTTTTGGATGTTTTTTCCCGTGGTCTCCTAGCAAAATGTGCTGTTGGGGTGTCCCAGATCTGCTGTTGATGTGACTTCTTACTGGCAGTGTGTGCTCAAGAAAGGATAGGTGCTCCTTCTGATGAGCGTGTGGTGACTAATAATGCATGCAGGATTTCCACTCTGGTGATGTTACCTCCTTCCCATTGGCGCTGTTCCTCTGCGAGGCAAGTCCCAGGTTTGCAGAGACCTCTCCAACATACCCAGTGCCACACTGACCTGGTTCTCTTTTGGTCGAGGCTTGGCCTTACTCCCCTGTGTTGGCCTTGCAGTTTGTGTGGAGTCCCCAAAATGTTGTGCCCTCTTCTGGCTCTGCCAGCTCGCCCCTTCCCCAGCAGGAGGGGAGCTGCAGATGCAAGGCTTCTCCATGCCTGCTTGTGTCCCCAGATGACTTCCGTGCACCTGGGGCTCAGGGTGGAAACCTGGGAGTGGAACAAGTCAAATGTTCGTAAGACTCCATCTGGTTAGTGCCAGTGTGTCTTGGCAGTCACTCCCTGCCCTGTCTGCATTTAAAAGGGATTGCTTACAGTTTTTGTCTTCATTTTGCTGTAGTTGTGATCTAAACATGTGAGGTCTGTCTTTGTGGTTTTGAGCAGCAGAAGGGGGCTGAATCTCAGGCACCCTGAGACACAATCCTGGGCTTCGTTTTTTATTTCAAACATGCATGGCTGCAAATAGCATTGTGCTGAGTTCCAGCAATGTCCTAATTCCGTGGAGGGAGTGGGGGACAGAGAGGGGCACAGCAGAAGAAAGCACTCTGTGTTCACTGGCTGGTGTACCAGAATGATGGGGCAGGATTGAAGCACTGAGGCGTTTTATGGCGTTACAATTCCCAGGCTTTCCCAAGCATGTACACTGTCGCAGTATATAGCAGCAGTCCAGAGCTAATTGACATGTAAGTGCCACGGGGGAGTAAAGTTATTTGAAGTTATTAAAGTTATTTAGTCTTTCACCAAGTGAAAAAAACCAAAGTTATCTAGGTGGAAAAGAGGAGAGGAGGAAAAAACCAGCAGACTACCAAACTGTGACTCGTTCAGACTAGCTTGTGAAAGTATCTTGAGGTCATCTATCCTGAAAACCTTTGAAATTTGAAGACTATGGACTCTTGTCTCTTGGCACTCTGCCAATTCCTTCTCCTCCTCCAAGCAGATTCTGCCTAACAGTTGCCCTTTTTTTCCACTTTTAAATACCCTGAATCGCAGAGCTTGCTCATTTTCTTCATTCGGGTCTAAGGCCTTAAGGACTATGTTGAAGTAATGAAGAGGACAGCATGTACTGGTTGTTGGAGCCAAGGGAGAGGGGGTGTGGGCAGAGGGAAGAGATGACCCTGTTTCCAGGCTTTAGTCCTAATCCTGCAAACTTTTTCTCATGTGAAGAGTCCTACAGAGGTCAGCCAGACATTTTGCACAAACAGTGACTTTTTTGCTATTTGGCATCATGCTTAAAGTAGTCATAAAAACATGGCCAGAGTTTGTGATAAGGCGTGGATAGGGTGCTTTAAGCCAGCTCAACAGGGAGTCTGCTGAAGACATGCATGGGATTAATTAAATAGAAATTTTATGTGTTTGGCAAGTGTGGCTGGGTTTGGCTAAACTCTTGGACTCAGAGAAGTGTCTCCCTAAAAAGAATGTATAAATGCAATGCCACCAGTGTCCAATGTGCACTTCCTGGCATTGCCCTCAAGGAGGAAGATTAGTCCAAGCGCACATGATCTTGCCAGGCATTATCTGCCCAGGTGGCCCAGTTCCCTGCATGCCAGTATCTTGTGCGCTCCCGTGTTTGGCTGTCAGATCAGGAGGCAGCGTTCTGAACCACCTCGTGATCGTGTTGCATTTGTGATTACATTGTTGGCTCTTGCAGTGGGAACCATTTGTTGGGGCCTGAAGGCGCAAAGCAGCTCCCCTGGTGCAGCCCTGAGCCAGGGCTGTTGCTGACAAACATGACCTTGAGTAAACAAGAAAAAATTTCACCCTGTTGTGCCCTAACACCTTATGACTACATACAGGGTCTCCTAATACAGAAGGCCTTGTCAGGTAGCTGGCGTTGATTTCCTGGAGGATCAGTTTACTTTTCTGCTGGACAGATATTTTCTAGAGTATGCATATATTTCTTAGACACTTCACTAAAATGCAGCTTACTAAAATGCAACCTGTGACATGGAGTCCAGAGTGCCCAGCACTTCTGCAGTGTTGGAGAAAAGATGCTCCTCTGTACATAGAGCTTTAAGGTTTCTTGCCATCTTGACTTTAATTGCTTTTGACACACTCATTTAAGGGCAGTGGGGCGGGGAAGGGACACAACTCTTCAATGTGAGTTAAACAAGAGGAACCCGAGCACTGCCTGCTCCAGCTCATGCAGGCAGAGTGCCATGGGGGCAACAGCTGACAAAGATGGCAGCTGCTGCAGATGCAGGAGGAGACAAGTACCCAGCTGCTCCCTCCTGCCGCCTTCCCCCTGTGTTGACAGCATAGCTGTTTGTCCTACCGAATCCTTGTGTGGCTACCACAACCCGTCTCCCCAGTGACCCAGAGTGTGGTGAAAGGCCAGGCTGCCTCCTAGCCTGTTCCTCCTTATTTATGTGTCACAGGAGGAAAAAACCTAGATGGAGATAGGCTGTTCAGGGTCATCCGGTTGGAGTTATGATGGTGGCAACAATTCACAGCTGAAGCATTTGATTTGTTAACCTTGTAAAAAGATGCCATTAAATACTGTATTTAGCTTCTCAGGGGAAGTAGCCTAGTTTCTTTTTCATTTTCCTTTTCTCATCCCTGTTTTAGCATTAGTGACTCAGCTGTCACTCTCCTGCAGAAGGGCTGCTGGTGTTACAGCTGTGATTGAATGGCACCAAAAACCCATTTCTGCTGAAAATAATTAATATGGTTCATTTTCACCTCAAAAAAAGCCTGTTACAAAACTACTAGAAGGTTTTCATTAACTTTTGCAAGCTTTGAAACTTGCATGTGAACAAAATTGGAAATTTCTGTGTTCCTCCTCCTGTTTATTCTTTCCAACAAGGCAAAGTCTGGCAAAGGCTGGTGCGTATCTACCCTACACAATGAGGACATTCCTGTTCAAGCACACAAAGTAGTTCACATGCATTTAGATGCATGCAAAAAAAGCCCTTGCAGGTGAGAACCTCAGTTTGCAACAGGCACATGAGCAGATCCTCATGAACAGAATTAGTTTCCACTAGCTCTGAAAAAAGTCAGACTGGAGACGAGTGTGGACTCTTCCATCTCATTATTTTTTTCATTTCCCCTTTTCTAACCTTAACCAGAAAGTAGCCTGGTTTGTTTCTTTTTCTAGATATCCCATCTCCTCTAAATTTCAAACATAGGGGTGGGTACGGGTAAAAAGAAGGAAATAAAAAGCACAAAGCTAGTTAGCCCATTTTATATTTTGCATATCATCTCATATTGCAAAAGTATTAGCAGACCTGTCATAATGTATGTGCATCTCAGGGTGCTTGGTGTAGTGGGTCCTTTCCTGTTCTGAAGGAGGGAAAATATCCCCATAAGTATTTGCCATTGCTCGCTCTTTTTGCCCTCATCTATTCAGCTGCAGCTTGAAGGTGCTTGTTTCTTGCGTACTCTGGTTATGAAAATGATACCTGGCATACTTAGGAGGCCTTGCATTCTTGAGCTATGAATGCTGTGAACAGTGTCCTAAGAAAAAGGCATCATCATTCTTGGTACTGTCCTTTGAAATTTGCCCTGTGCCTTGAACATGTAGGTGTTGAAAAAGGGCTTACTTCAAGCAGTGTAGTTCCACAACCCATGTGGGATCTGGGATAGTTTCTCTATGAAGCAGAAAGTTACCTGAGAGAGAATGTATCTGGAGGAATTGAAGGGCCATCTCAGGGTCCATACAGCTACTGCAACCCCAAAGCACATAGATTTTGATTCAGCAAGTCAAAACTTTGAATTTTCCATAGTATGGGATGGTGTCTGTGAAGTTGCCCCAAAGCCTGTCCTGAACAGCAGGGAAGACAAGGCTGGTTTGTGCTAGAAAATGAAACCAAAACAAGTATCTTGATTTTATTTTCTGAAGCATCTTTATTGAGTTAGTGGTTCTTTGCCTGTTGAGGCTGTAAACTTTCAGATGCAAGTATCTTCTACCGGTGCAGTCTTTCCCACACTTGGAGCTCAACTAGACTGCGTCCTACAGGGTAGATAATTCTTGTCATAGTACCTGGTGATGACTCTTGCTGCTGACACAGTCAAGGTCCTAAAACCCATTGCCCTGTGGCTCCACAGCTGCTTCTGAATGAGGCATGTATGGAGCAATACAAGGACCCCATCATGGCCTGAGTGTTGGCCTCAGGAGGGATTACTCATGTGTGCAGGTTCAAATCCAGAACATGAAAAGGCTCCTCCACTCATCATTCTGCTATTCAGGCTCGGGTGTTGGGGTGGGGCTCGAACAAAGCATCAAGTGCTGAAGCGTTTTGATACAGTCTAGCGTTAGGCTCAACATTCAGCACTTGTGATTGTGGTTGTATTGATGACTGTGGTCTTATTTTCTTGATTTAGGTAAACAGCTTTAAGAAAACCAAAAGATGACTTTCATACTTGTGCATTTACCTGGATTGTGGGGTTTCTGGGATGGTGCTGCTTCCAGTTACATGTGAAACAGGAATGTCCTGCTTGCTGTAGCAAAGGGCTGATTCACTGGCATTGTAATAGGTGTCATATTCCCTTTTGTCAGCTCCTCGGGTATATTTTGCCCCTGCAGTAAACAGAAAATAAATTTGAAAAATCCAGTAGAACCAGTAACATGCAAGTTGTCTGACTGAGGTGAGGTGAGGCTCAATGAAAACTGAAACAATTTGTAAGTGGGGTTAAGTGAGGCTGGGATGAATGCAGAGAGGTAGAGTTTGGTTCAAGTGTGGAGGAGCTCTCTGAAGCTGCCATGCCCTGGGACCCACTTGGAGTGACCATCCCAAAACCTTCCTGCCAGAGGGATGAGATCTACCCCCACCAGCAGAGAGGGTCAGGCGCTCTCAGACGAGAACTGGAACACAGGCTGGTGGGCTTGTTTGGTGGAGATGCCCATTTCCACCCATGGCTCCCAAGGGTGGCTGGTGTCACTGGCTCCAGGTCTGACCTGGAGCTGCCCAGATTTTAAGTTTGCAGAAGAGTTTTTTCCATAGGGAGGGAAAAAATAATCAAATGCTGTCAGCTTGGAGATTACATCCAGGGCATCACAGCATGGAAACTAAAGCCACGTGCCTTGGTGGTGAGTTTCTGGGCAGGCCTGGTTTTGGTACTTGAGTGCCCTGATGCAGTGCATGAGTGGAAGTCAGATCAAAGAATGGGCTAGGGAATGGGCTAGAATTCTGAAATAAACCCACCTTGCTACTGTTCTTGTAGAAATGGTATGGAGATGGATATTTTTGTCCTCCCATGTCATCTGGCATGGCATGAGCTTTGTTTGTGTATACAGACAGCAAGTCTGTATGATTCTTCAAATATACTCCTAAGCGCAGTGTTTAAAATATGTTCCCCAATGCAGAGGGGAAAATACAGGAACCTGTGTATCCACATGGAGGACCCATGTGTTATTCTCAGTACAAAAGCAGAATGCACATCAGAATACATCAAAAGGAAAACCGATCACTTTCTACTTTCAAAAGGCATTAATATTTTACAGCTGCCATTACGTTTTGAAGAGTGCTCAGGTATTTATTGGTAGCTATCCAGTCCGGAGTCGTGAAGGAGGAGATACCTGTTTTTCAAGTTGTTCTGTTCACTTATCCCTCGTCTCCTAATTCACACCCTGTCCACACCAGCACTGCAGTATCTGGAGTCGCAGTTGCATGTTCCCACACCAGCTGCCCTTTGTGAGGCTGGCCCCCCAGGGGTTTTTACCTGTAAAAGTCAGCAGGTCAGACCCACTGAGAGCCACGCTTAGGTGCATCCCCAGCCTCCCCAGAGCCACCTCAGCTGCCAACTGAAGCACATCGTATTTTAAAACGCTGTTGGTTTTTTTTAAAATCAGATAGTATCTTCTGGTTCAATAATAAAGTAATTATGTGCTTAAAATAGCACAGGAGAGGGGTCCTGTTTCAGATTAGTTGACGTAGCAGAAATGCTGGGGGGTGGTTTGGAAGTTGCTTGTAGTCTTTCTCACGAGAAGGTCTTGGGTGCCTGTGCTGGCTTCTGAAGGGCTTGCTCAGGCCTGATCAAACTCAGCCAGGCGACACCATATCAGATCTATTCCTCTCATCAGTCACATGTTTGCTGTAACTGTCACCAGATTCACAATTTAGTGTGTGCAGCTCAACACTTCCAATTAATCCAGGCCGGGTGTTTAACAATCTATCATTTCAGAGCTAGCACTTCACAGAGCTGTGTGCAGGGCAGCCTTGAGCTTGGGTTCCAGGAGCCCTGGAACGCTCTCTCCATGCACACGGATTTTACTCTTCCCCTGCCACTGTGTGGTGGGAGTTATTGCTGGTTTAGTTGTGTTTCATAGGCTTAGGAAGTGTTAAAAAAAATCAACACATGACCGCAAAAGATTTCAAAAAATAAAGATTTATAATAGGTGATTCAGCAGTGAGAGGCTTTTGTGATCTTCCATGGGAAGCTACTATTTTTAGTGAATTATTATAAGCAGTAGCATCACTCACATTTATTTATAAAGACATGAAAGAACGCCCATACGTGTTTCTAAATAGTCAATGTATAGTAACAGCCATATGCTGAGAATGAGCAAAAATAGAACTGAGCACTCTGGCTTCCACAATCCTGCGTGAGAGTTGTGCTGGGATCTTTGCATCTAAGAAATGAAAAACAGAGGTTTTTTTTTTTTCCCCTAGATCTTCTTTCTAGCAATACAAACCCAAAGCCTTCATGGCGAAAGTCTGCTTCGCAGTAAAATTGCATTGTTTTCATTGAGGTCTAACTGGGTGACCACTGAGGTTTGGGAGGACTCTTCTAGTAGCTTCAGCAGCTGGTGGATTGATGCTGTGCTGACAGGAGTAGCTGTTTTTGTGGGAGTTACGGTTATGTGCAGTGCTCAGGTTGATTAGCTGTGTGTGCCTGCACTTCTCTTGGGGTTCTGTGGCGTGGAGGAGAAATGCAGCGATGCTGTGCTGAAGGAGCTCCACAAATAAAACATGGTGTTATTTCCAAAGTTCCTACAGTGGGAACATTTCAAATGCTGGGGCTTGCCACTGAGAAACAATAGGAAAAAAGAAATACATTATCTGCTGGTGATACCACTCCTAAACAGAAATTACAGCTGTTTTGATCTGGCTCTGCAGAGACCCAGCCATGTGTGTCCATTGCAGCCTTTTTGTATGCAACTCTTTGGGTTTAAGTTCGGTAAGGGGCAACATCTCCCATTTTCTTGCTGACTCTGTTCAAGCCCGTGATGAGTTGCCTTGGGATTTCACCTTACAAGAGCAATGCCTCAAAGTAAATTCTTGTTCTTAATTAAGTCCTTTTATTTAAATCAGCTGTGTTTCTGAGTTTTGGGCAGCTGCAATGTGAAGGGGGTGGAAGGGACTGAAAAAGGTGCCTCTTGACAAGGTGCCCTAGCAACCTCTCAGTGATGGTGCCTGCCAATAGGATTCCCAAATCCTATTCTAATGTGGAAAAGCATTGCCATAGCATGCAGAGGATAACATTTTATTTTTTAGGGGACTTCCTATAGCAAAGGGTGCTGAGGTACCTGGCTCCTGGTGCTGGGAGGGGTTGCTGGAGAGCCTGACCTTGCTCCGCAGCTGCATTGAAGTATCAGCATTTTCCTTGCACTCTGCTTTCCATCTTCCAACACCCAGTGTAAACTACAACCAGCATGCTCTACTCACAGCAAAACAAATGTTATTTATTAGAGTCCTCATGTGGTCAGAGCATGTCTGACTGTAAAATAACTGGAGATTTTTCTGCTAACTGGAAGCGTGGTGCTCTGAGGCAATTTCCAGGCAGTGTATATTTTCAGCTAAGTTTTATTTACGTCAGCATAGCAATTTGCAATATCACTGTTAGCAAAGAGCAAAGCAGTGGTTGTTTTAACTAGAATTAATTTTTTTACTTTTCTTACTATTATTTTTTTTTTTTAGGAAAAACTTTAATGACTCAATTCCCATAGATCCATGCTTTGAGATGCTTTCCTTTTCAAAGAGGAGGGCATAAACCCCCTTGGTGGGCAGGTCGCTCGCCGCCCGCCCTCGTGGCCAGCGCAGTGGGGGAAGTGTGGTGTGCGTGTCAGGGAGGGTTTGTTTTCTCTGTGCTGATCACTTTCTCCTGTCATAATTTGGCACAGCGCGGTGCCCTTTGTGCGGGACGGAGGCAGATCCGTGTACTGCTCTCCTATCCGAGCCAGCACATTCCAGGGAATAAACCTTTGCTGGACTTACTGTTCTCCCAAGGAGCTTAAATCCCTCAAGGCTCTGCTCTTCTGGGGTGGGGTGAGGTGCAGGCAGAGGTAATCACAGCAGAGGCCTCTTCTAGTGTTCCACTACTACCAAGGTCAGAAAACTGCTTTGAAGAGAGGATGAGGAGAGGAAACCACAGAGCTGTCTTTCAGATGCTGAGCTGACATTCTTAAATTTGTGGGATATTTTTTTCCCTTTTCCTGCAGGAGGGCATGCTTGAGTAGGGCTGAGCTTGTGTCAGTCCACATATCCAGGAGTGTGAGGATGGTGACCTTCACCAGCTGGGTATGAAGGGGTGTACCCTGCAAAACTCTGGTGTGCTCTGTCTGCCTGCTTCTGCTGAACATCTGGTGGGATTTTTGGGAGCTGCCTTGGGAACGTGCAGATGATACCGAACATCAGGCATCAAAACCACTTTGGGTGTCAGAAGAGATTTATTTTTCTGTGTGTAATTTTCTTAATGCTTTTTTTGTCCCTGCAGCTTTCATAATTTAGGGAAAACATAACAATCTGGAACACAGAATATTTGGTTTAATATGGAAAGAGAGGTGTATCAGGACAACATGGCTGGATAGATATTATGGGAGAACTCTATGTTTTAGTTCTTGCTTTTTCTGTATCTACAGAGCACCCTCACTACTTTATTAAACTATATACATTTTTCTGGTTTGCAAAAACTCATGGGAAAGAGGAAGAAATTCTGAGACCTCTTTGGATTTGGGATTTCAAAGTTCTTTGAGAAGAGTAGCACTGCAGCCTTATGGGGCTAAGCAAAAAGGGACAGTATGGAACCAATAGATTGGTACTTCCTAAAGATCGACTTGCCTAGGCTTGCAGATCCCTCTCACCAGGAATTCCCTCATACAGGCACACAATTGGCAACTTTAATTATTTATAAGTTCGAAGCCACTGCATCTGTTTTCTTGTCTAGTTGCAACTGAATCTCCTTGGGGACTTTAAAGCAAACAAAATGTAAAACATGTGAAATGTAAAATGTGATTGTCCCGCTCTGCTCTGCACTGGTGCAGCATCCCCTTTGGTCCTGTGTGCAATTTTGGGCACCGCAGTATGAAAAAGACGTTGAGCTATTAGAGAGTGTCTGAAGGAGGGCCACAAGGATGGTGCAGGGCCTTGAGGGGAAGCCATATGAGGAGCAGCTGAGGCCACTTGGTCTGCTCAGCCTGGAGAAAAAGAGACTGAGGGAGACCTCACTGCAGTCTGCAGCGTCCTCATGAGGGGAAGAGGAGGGGCAGACACTGATCTCTTCTTTGTGGTGACCAGTGGCAGGACCCAAGAGAATGGCATGTGACAATGTGAAGCTGTGACAGGGGAGGGTTAGGCTGGATATCAGGAAAAGGTTCTTCACTCCACTGGGTGGTTGGGCTCCCAAGGGAAGTGGTCACAGCATCACTTGTCTGAGTTCAAGTGTTTGGACAATGCTCTCAGGCACATGGTGTGACTCTTGTGGTGTCCTGTGTAGGGCTGGACATTGGATTTGATGATTCTGACGTGTCCCCTCCAACTCAGCATATTCTGTGATTCTGTGCTTCTATGAAAACTGGTAGTTGAAGCAAGTTTTGAGTTACTTCATGGAAATGTACAGACACTGATCTGGACAGGTGGCCAAAATGTGTCAAATTATTCACAGACTCCAGTTTCATCAGCCACTAAATGCAAAAAAAAAGTAGTTTTATTTTGGTTTTCTTAAAGAAGTATTTTTTGGTGGACGCTGTCTCTAGGAGTGTTCATCCCAAATGAGATTTGTGTGACAACATTTTGAGCAAGATGGCATAAGCTGAAAACTGAAATTCAAGTGAGCAAGCAGAGCCATGGAGAGGCTGGACTCCCTCTGTTCAGCTGGAGGCTGATAAGCTGGAGTTATTTTCATGGCTTCTTTTCAGTGATATTAGATCTGATGCCTTTCTCTACTGCATGGCTACCAGACAACTTCATATGGTGAAGTTAAAGCATTATATATGTTAATACGGGATAAAATAAAGTGTAATTCTCCCAAGTGAGCATTAGCGGCATTTATGGGTCTGCAGATAGTGTTTGTTTTTCTCCCACAATGTCCTAATACCCCACTTCTTAAACTACTGCTTTTGATTTGTAGCCCTAACTTTACCGTTTCGGAGCCCATTTCTGAAATAGCAAATTCGCTGCTCGCTGCAAAACACTGAAAGAAAAACAGACCAGTGTGTAACTTGGACTCGTCAGCCGGCAGCTGCACCTCATCTTGCTAATCTTCAGGCTTTTAAAAAAAAAAAAAAAAAAGCAGGGACTTTTAAGAGTTAAGTTACACAACTCTCATTTTATTTTTAAAGCGAGTGGATTCCTTGGTGCGTTGTCGAGGATGATAAATTGATACCACATGTTGCTTCCAGACAAAAAGGACTCTGTACTGCAGTGGAAGCACTTGCAGCTGGTGTCTGAGTTAGTGGACAGGCTCCACAAGGTAAACACGGCTTGGAAGAGGCTGAAACGGGCACAGGGAGGGGGAATTTTCTCCATTTTAAAGGCTCAAGCATTTGCTGCTGTTGTCTGTCCGGGTCTGAGTGTTGAAATAACATGCAGTCCCAGCCTCCTTGGGAGACTCATTCAGTTGTTTGTATCAAATGAGGGATACAGCACTTTGGAAATGTTTGAGTGTCCTCTCTGTCAGCTTGCCCTTACCAAAATATTGAGAGAGACTCATGTAATTAGGACATGGTAGCTGATCTCGGGGGTGTTTCTTGCAAGCAAAATGTAGCTGGATCCCTCAAGGAGTATTAACCAAATAAAACACAGTGCAGTGGATCAACATTTATTGAAGTGGAGAGCCTGGCCCTGAGTTTGGGGAAAGTGTTGTAAGTCCTGGTGTTGCTGCCCTGGCTATTATGGGCACCCAGCTCACCCCTTCTCCTGGTGCCATCAGCCTCAGCCAAGGTAGGACAGCAGCACTGCTTGCCTGGGGCACTGCACCACCCTCTGCTCACACCAGTTCCGCCCAGTCTCCTGTGTTCCTCTGCCCTGAGACTTTCTTGTCTCCAGGGACAGTCCCTCTTCCGTGCAGGACCACTTTCAAAGGGGATTCAACCCAGCTTGTCTGGCCTCGGGGCACTACATGATGCTCTAGATGTTATCTGCAGGAATCTCAGTCTTCTGGCTTTCAGTAGAGCACACGACATTCTTCAAGTCCAGTATAAATAGTAACACTAATAAAGGGAGGAGCTCATCATATTTCTTTTTGCTCTGCTTGAGTACAGTCCATATGTTGTACCCATCGGTGGTATCTGAGCTGTCTGCAGCCTGGCTAGCATCTACCCCATCTGCATATGGTCTCCAGGACAGATGATAGAAGTCCCTTTATAGATCTTTTAAAGTTTCTCATTGCATTTTGGCATGGAAAAATGTGTTAAGTTTCCATCATCGTGGCCTAATTCATCTTCCACATAAGTCAAAGACAAATCCCCATTGATTTCATCAGCAGTGGGTTCAAATGATAAACTGTATTTTCTTTGCTTCCTCACCTCCTTTGTGGTTTGTTGCGTAGTCGTATATAAGTAATGCACGTGGCTGTGAGCAACAATTGTCCCCGTATACTTTCCTATATTTTAAGCAGATGGGAATATTTTTTGACAGCTCAGAAAACAGGTAGAAAATACAGTTATTTCCATCCAGATTGCTGCCTGGTAGCACAGTTCAACAGTCTTTACTGATGTGAGCTGTCAATCCTGGTGGCTTCTGTAGCAAAACTTGCAGGAGAAAGGATAATAGGATCCAGCCCTAATTTGATTTGGCTGGGCATCCAACAGAAGGAGAAACCAAAAAACTCAGATACTGTTGCTGAAGAGGTTAGTGGTGGAGGTTACAGGAAAGAAGTGGGTTTTAAGGCAGTGTTTGAACAGAGGGTGGAGATGGGGTACACAAAAATAAATTAGCCCATAATTATGCTTAAGAAAATCTTCCTGCAGAAGAAAAGCAAAGAAAAACAGAAGCAGGATTGTAAGTGGCATAGTGCTTAACGTAAAGGAAAACAAACTGCTTGGATTTTTTATAACCACCAATTTTCAATGCAGAAGGATTATTACATTCTTTTATTATTCGTGTAAAACCGACACTGAGCAAAAAGATGTAATAAGAAGAAAATTACACACGTGCACATACATATCCACACATGCAGGAGTCCTCATCCTGAAAGGTGCCTCAGTCTCACAATTTTACCATTTAGGATTTTTCATGGTTTTAGGCCAAATAGTTTCATACTATGGATACCACCAGCAGAAATAAGCCCTTTAATGAGAATACTATAGGCTGAAAACTGTTAGCTGCTGGCACTTTGGCTGAGTGTTTTTATATCTGAAGCTGTGCATGGCACGCCACGTACGCCACCTCAGGTGTTTCTCCTCTGTGTTTTCTAAGATTTGTTTTTCATTAGCAGGAGTAACGATGCCATGTATTCTTATATCCAGCCTTTTTATGTGGGGAACAGCATGGTTTGTATGGCTTTTGAAGCCTGGCTTGGTCTTTGCATGGAGAAATCCCCATGCAGATGTTCTCACAAGTGGCTGTCCCTGGAAGTTACAGGGAATGAGGGTGAGAGCTACCTGCAGAGATGCAGTACAAGCTGGAATATCAACAAAGGTTATTTTTTTAAAAAACGTCAGTTCTCCAGCCAGTTTTACAGGGAGAAACCTGAGGAAGTAAGAAGTGGTGCCTAGTTATTAGAAGTTAAACTGTTGCCAGGCTCAAAATATGGTTAAAATGTCATCAGTTAAACAATAAAAAGCTTTTTCCCTCCTTAGACTGAAGAACTATTACAGTGCAACTCAGTCTACCATATTTTGATGGCATGATAGTCCGTCAGAAATGGACATTTGTAGCTGAGGCACTGACCCAAACTTCCCTTGAGCATGTCAGCAAAGTCTGATCAGCTGCTTTGTGTAAATGGTTTAAAACATAACAGTTGCTGTTTTGAAGCGTGGTCCATATAATTTCTCTTTTCATTAAGTGATAATCACAACCACGTCTGCTGTCTGCGTGCAGGAACTTCAGGCATGTTTTCCATTTCACAATCTAACAAAAATCACAATGCTCAACAGTGGGGAAAGAAAAGCATTTTATACCGAAAAGAATTGTTTTTAAAAAAACTAGGCTGTACTTCTTTATATGTATCTCCAGTTTATTTATGTCAAACATCCATTTATCCTAAGGATGCAAATGTTGAGGTGCTGGTGAATGATTTGTTGATTGATTCATTCTTTGCCCATTTAAATCTGTAGTTTCTTGAGTGTTTTGTAAACGAAGGACACTTGTTCTGAATGGTTTGATTGTGTTATGGTCTTGCTAGGTGTTTTTGAAAGATGTTGATAGGACAAGTGTGATTTTATCCTTTTCAGAGATACACCTGGTTATTGCCAAAATTTAAGAAGAAAGAACTCTGCAACTCTTTAAGCTTAGAGGAATAGCACAAGGAGTTTTCAAAGGAATATGGGATAGCTCCAAAAATCTTTTGACTTCCACATGGGAAAAAAAAATTGGTTAGCCAAACCTGGAAGCATTCGCACTAACAAATACTATTTGCTTTTCCTTTCTTTGATCCATATTTTAAGCACAAGATCAGCAGGATGAGTGGAGTGGGATTTTCATCTCAGTTATTTTGGTTTAAATCCGGTGCCATTTCTCTGGGGGTGCTGTGGACTGGTTTTCTCAGGCTTTCTGATTCTGAGTTGATTACCATCGGGTTGAGCCAGCGTGGTTTTTGGGCAGTTCGATGTTGCTGACTGGTGCAAGCAGGTAGGATGCAAGAGCAGACTGTGTGCAGGCTCCCATGAGAGCGCTGCATTTCATAGCATCCTGTACAGCACGGAGTACCCGGCTGTGTTCAGCAGCTTTATGCAGCTCTGTATCCAGCAGCTTACAGGGCCAAGGATATCGTTGCATACTGTGTCACATCATGTTTTGAAGACTGCGAGGATACTATGGTGAGGGGACAGCTGGCCAGCTACTGCCGTACGGGCGTAATTCTGGTGCCTCTAATCAAGACAGAAAGTACAGCTTAGTCATGCACAGAGTGCCTGTGGGAGAGGAGCAACAGCACTTGCAGTTTTCTCAAGAATTATTGTAACAAATATACAGCACATGTGGCCATGAAGAATTAAAAAGACATTTGAAGAGGCTGTGATGAGTGTGACTACCCCTCCAGCCAGATTTTTGCTGCGCCTTTGCAGTTTTTATTTCAAGGAACTGATGGCAAGATTACTGATAGTAATAGTTTGTCCTGGGTCAAAAGTAAGGGAGGAACATCTAGCTCCTTTCTAGCAGGAATGTCACACTCCTTTTCTTAGGATGAAGCTTTTAGGGGTGTAGAGATGGGCACAAGGAATGCACAGCTAGAGCAAGCTCGGGGCTTGCTTTACAGCAGCACGCTGGCATGCCACAGTCACACTCCAGCCCTCTCATATCCAGCACCAGAGAAATCTACAGAGATGTCCAGGAGGGTCCAATGATTTTATTCATGTTGCTGTTACTGTGAGGTGGTGGTTTAATGATTGAGATTTGGGTTGTAAAAGAAGTGGGGTGCCAGTCTTGACATTTTGTTTTGTTTCTTTCCTGCAGAATTCGATCCGGCACAACTTGTCACTCCACAGCCGATTCGTCAGGGTGCAGAATGAAGGCACTGGGAAAAGCTCTTGGTGGATGATCAATCCAGATGGTGGGAAAGGCGGCAAGGCACCCCGGAGACGTGCTGTGTCAATGGACAACAGCAACAAGTACACCAAGAGCAGAGGGCGGGCGGCCAAGAAAAAGGCAGCCCTGCAGACCGCCCAGGAGACGAGTGAGGACAGCCCTTCCCAGCTCTCCAAGTGGCCAGGGAGTCCCACCTCCCGCAGCAGCGATGAGCTGGATGCATGGACAGATTTTCGCTCCCGTACAAATTCAAACGCCAGTACGATCAGTGGCCGCTTGTCACCAATTTTGGCGAGTACCGAGCTCGATGATGTTCAAGATGACGATGCTCCGCTTTCTCCCATGCTGTACAGTAGTCCATCGAGCTTGTCCCCATCGGTAAACAAGCCATGTACTGTGGAGTTGCCTAGGTTGACTGATATGGCTGGGACAATGAACTTGAATGATGGACTGACAGATAACCTCATGGATGATCTCTTGGACAATATAACACTCCCTCCCTCCCAGCAGTCACCCACAGGAGGGATAATGCAGAGAAGCTCCAGTTTTCCTTATGGTTCCAAAGGTTCAGGGCTGGGCTCCCCGTCAAGTAGTTTCAACAACGCTGTGTTCGGGCCGTCGTCCCTGAATTCCCTCCGCCAGTCGCCCATGCAGACAATTCAGGAGAACAAGCAGGCCACCTTCTCTTCCATTTCTCATTACAACAACCAGACGCTGCAGGATCTCCTGACCTCTGATGCACTTAGTCACAGCGATGTCATGATGACACAGTCTGACCCACTCATGTCACAAGCCAGCACAGCTGTGTCCGCCCAGAATTCCCGCAGGAATATAATGCTCCGCAACGACCCCATGATGTCGTTTGCTGCGCAGTCCAGCCAGGGCGGTCTGGTCAATCAGAACCTGTCCCATCACCAGCACCAGTCCCACAACTCCTCTCTTAGTGGCAGCCGTGCCTTGTCCAATTCCATCAGTAACATAGGCTTGAGTGACTCCAACAGCTTGGGATCCACCAAACATCAGCAGTCGCCTGTCAATCAGTCTATGCAAACACTTTCTGACCCGCTGTCAGGCTCCTCTTTGTACTCCTCTAGCGTGAACCTCCCGGTCATGGGACATGAGAAATTCCCAAGTGACTTGGACCTGGATATTTTCAATGGGAGCCTGGAGTGTGACATGGAGTCCATTATCCGCAGTGAACTCATGGATGCCGATGGGCTGGATTTTAACTTTGATTCCCTCATCTCAGCTCAGAACGTTGTCAGTCTGAATGTGGGGAACTTCACTGGTGCTAAACAGGCTTCATCACAGAGTTGGGTACCAGGCTGAAGGATCTTTGAGAACAGGGAAAATGGGCAAACAGGTCAGTGCCCCATAGATGTGGTAAAATAATTGGTTCCTTAGTTTTATTGGAGTTTGCACCGAACCCCTAATAGTTAGTGCACACTAATAATAGTAATTTGGCTTGTGATGGCTTGCTGTGTGTTGGTATGCAACAGGCACAACCAAGAAACGTGGAGGTGTGGAGGGAAACGAGGCTAAGCTATAAAAGCTGTTCGACTGCAACACTGTCAGCACGCATCTGGTGCTCAGCGTCCTTCTTAATTTAGGCATGAGAAATGTTAATGACAAATCAGGCAAACCAAGGTGGAATATTTGTGGGTTTTAGGAATCGCAGAGCTCTAACTTGTCTTCTTTGAAGTCACAACAGATGGATTCTTTCTTGCAGTCGATGCCATATGTATCCAAGCTGTGTCACACAGGGATGGGGCGAGGGGCTCTGCAGTCAGTGGAGCAGTGTTGCTGTGGGGGAGGAGGAAGAGTGTCTTTGCAAGATCAGAGCACTCACTGGGGATCAGGTGTGTGGGACAAATCTGGACAGAATCAGAGTTGTGCTGCTGCTTTGGTAGAGCAACACTAGCAAAGTTGTTTGGGTTTGCTTTTTCTTAAAATTGTATTTCTTGGCCAAAAAGAAGGTATCAAATGGAGGAATTATATATTGGTGGGATCCTGGTCTCAGGAATGTCCTGGCCTACTTAATGTTTTAAGTATGCAATAATTGTGGTTCTCCTCCCCACACCCTGAATGAGTAGATATATTTTTCTTTTGGACTCCTCCAAGAGAATATCTGTAGGTTTGGGTTCTGACATAGGTGTTTTTTAAATGTTAGCTTCTTCAGATTAATTTTTTTCAAGATTGATGTGTTTTTTCCCATTGCTTGTTTTCCACAGCTGGGGGCTTGTAATCATTGTTTCTGTCATCCTTTTGTGATTCTGCAGGCTCTTGCCCATACCTCTGCCTGCTCACACGTGCATATTCCCTGACTCGTAGGGCAGGTGCTACACAAAGTGCCCTTTCTCCTTTGTTTATTTATTAGTATAAGGGAGTAAATTTCAAAATATAGTAGGATAAAAGGTTAGCTATAAATTATTGAAAGTGTTCTATTAACTTCAGAATAGTATGTAGAGCATCTCAGTGGTGAGGTTAAATGAGGCATTCATTCAGTTTACAGCTTACTTCCAGCTTTCTTATTTTCCAGGTGAAGGATGGAAAGAAGGAGTCAGTGTCCTTTGACTTTACAGTGCATAATTTGCCCCTTTCATCTTTAATTGCATTTTCATTCACTGTTTCACAGTTAGATGTTCAAGGGGAAGCTTTGTGGTAGGTGAGCAGCAGTGGTGAACCTCCTGAATGTTTTCATGTTTCCTGTGTGTATGGAGCACCTCAGGAGACGTGCTGTTACCTGCTATGTGTGAGGGAGAACAAGGCTGCCCAGCCATCCTCCTTCCAGTCGCTCTGCAAAGCTGCTGTGCCGTGATGGAGTGGTTGGTGTGCACAGTCCTTTCTCTGTTGGTGGAAGGATTTCCTCTGGTTCTTGCACACCTTCTCACTCTTAGCAAGAGCATTGCAATGCACAGGAAGGAGACAGGCTGCAGAGATGGGCTGTAGAGGACTCTGCGTCCCACTGACCCTGAGCAAGGCAGCCACTTGGCAAGGCCAGGGCCACAGATGAATTTTGGGGTTTCTTCAGTTCCAGTACTGAAGAATTTAGGAAGAGAAGCGGGGAAAAAAAGAGAATTGATTCAAGGATGAGGAAGCAAAAATTTGCAGAAGATCATGCTTGCTGACCAGTTCTCTCTTCCTGCAGGTGCATGAGCTGCTTGGATTTAAAAACTTGCTTTGCATGATATAAAAAAAAAGGGCTGTAGGACCTTTATTGCTGTGCAACATCCAGCAGTACAATTTGTCAAATAGGGCCTGAAAAATAGATGTTATTGAGAGTTTTGCTCGACACAGGCAAATAGGGCAGCCTCCTGCTTCCATAGCTTTGCGTGCTGCGTGTAGGTAGCAGCTGCCGCAGGGGGACTTGCGTGGGCAGCACGGAGGAGACACAGCACCCCACCTCCTCCCTGATGTTCCCTGCTGCCTGTTCACCCCAGCCTCTGGCATCCACGGAAAGCAGAGCTGCCGTGATCTTTTTCAGACTGCTCCCTCCGAATAAAGGAACTGACACATCTGTGTGAGCGGAGTCTCATTGCAGAGGACAGATTTATTAACGAGACAGCTCTCCTTGGCGGATTACTGTCCAGTCATCTGTGGAAGCCTCTCTCCCTCTCCCTGACAAGTGGACCGGCTGCTGCAGGGTGCCTCCGGTATCAGGTGCAAGCGCAGATGATTTCTGCTGAGCTGGTTCATCATGCACCCTTCCTCATCTGTTAAGCAGCGCTGTTTGCTTCCCTATGAGCATCTCATGTTTTGATAGGGGCTTCTCGCATGACATCAGATGCAATCGTTCTGAATTGCTTTTCTCGGTTACTTCTCCACTGTAGCAATAGGGATCCCTGAATTAAAATCTTCTCTCAGCAATGTTCATGGCCCCAGTAATGAATCTTTACAAGCCCAAAGACTGGGGAACGCTTTCGGCAGAACAGCCTGGCAATTGCTTATGCTAAATCCGTTTCACAAGGGTGGCCAGGTGTGTTTTGCAGGCAGGCAGAAGCAGTTACAATGGATTATTGGCATACCCAGGAATAGTGAGCGCTGTGTTTTCTTTTAAAAATAAAAGAAACATTGGAGTCAGTTTTCAGGAAGAAAAGAAAGAAGGCAAATACAGAAGTGTTTAATTTATACATACTTACATATAGAGGGAGGTTTACTTTGGAAGAAAATCAACTACAATTTCTTCATAGGGAAATTAAGAAACGCCTGCAGGGGATGCCACTGTCGCAGGTTTAGTGGCTGCACGTTTGCTGCACACAAGCCTGTGCATGGTCCCTGCAAAGAGCCCTGCCCAATCCCACCCCACCAGCCTGTGCCCAGGAGGCTGCCCATGCCCAGCCTTTCAGAGGGCCCTCATTGAGGCATATAAATGAATTTGGGTTTGCTTTGGGTTTTTTTCTCTTACAAGAAGAAATGGAGAAAATCAAGATTTTTTTTTCTTGCTTTATTCACTCAGCCATAATTTTTTCCTCTTAAACTGCCTGGAGCCTCTGTTCCCATATCTCCACCTGCTTTCCAAAAGCACTGGATAATGCCCTCCACCCACTCATAATCATCACCTTGGTATTTCAGCAGGTTTATGAATAAATAAAGGCATCACTATTCCCTCACCTGTCTCTAGAACATCTTTTTTTGAAATTAATGGGTCCTTCTCTTAGTCTGGGATTCCCACAACTCTGCACTTTGCTCTGGGGTCCGTCTCACCTGGCAAGTCCAAAGGGACTTGGCTTTTGCTGAAGAGTCATCTCAGAACAGCATCAGAGAAGACTGTTCAGGACATTTTCTGCTGCCTGGAAGGTCAGGAGCTGGGGAGCAGTTGCTGCACGGGCAAACATTCTCTCCAGCATCAAAACCCATCCAAGAAATTGCTTTTACCTGGATTGTTTCAGTGATCCAGTTTACAATGGCATCATGCAGGCAGCAGTGCTGGCAAGGTTGGGCATGGGGTGGAGAAAGGCTCAGCACAAGCAGGGCAGGAACTTCTTTAGCTGGTGTCATAGTCTGAAAAACTTATCTAGGCTGCATCTTCTGGAAGAGATTTCAACGTGTCAGTTTTTAGGGTGTCTCTGGGCTCTGTAATAGAGCTGTGCTGGACTCATGTTGACTTGTTTGAAAATTACATGTAAAATACTTGACAGATCAGTTAAAGTCACTCATTTTCCACTAGTGTCATCTAGGTCCCACATCTTCTTACTGCCAAGTACACAGGCTGCAAATAGCAACATCATGTAATGTTCACACTTGATGATTAACATCTCTGATGAAAAAAAATCTTAGGAAACCTAATAAAATGTCTGTTAGTCTTTCATTAGTTCATATCAGCTTGGACTATTTGCCAATTTGTTAATTTGCAAACAGTGTTTGTTTTTGCGTACAATTCATACCAAAGACAAATAGGTCTGAGGGTGACTTCATGTTTACAACACCATGTTAAAAGTGAAAATAGGTAGTCAAAGATCTCCATTTGGATGGAGTTTTGAATCAGAGAGTTCTGTACAGTTTGCCACAAAGAAGATTATTTTTGGTTTCTCCCAGAAATCTTCTGCCCATGAAAGCTGAGTTGGTGGGCCTCTTACCTGAGGACATTGACTGCCTCAGGACCATAGCTGCACTTCCTGCTCTCTTATTTTAAAAAATGACGTCTTAGGGATAGGGCTGCCAGGTTTCTTACACGGAGCTAAGGTGGGGCTGTCTGCCTTTAAAAAATCTAAAGGAAATTCAAGAGCAGCACATTCTTCTGCTCCATTTCTAGTAGGCTAGTGGTTGAGGTGGTGGCACTTTTAACATTTAAATGTTGTTTCTGCCAACCCAAGTTTTGAAAGGTGGTTTTGTGACTAGGTGAACGCCACACATGCCAACTTTAGTCTTGGAACAAAAATATCTATGTAGAAAATGTATTTTGTGGGGAACAGGGATCCCTCCAACTCCATGGAGGGCCTGCCCTGAGCAGGCTCCTCGGTAGCTGGGGAACACATCAGTGGCACTGGAGCAAAGTCTGTGCTCGTGGCTGCTGGGGAGGAGGAGAGGGGAAACATGGGCAAACCTCATTGGGACTGCCCCCCATGAGGTCCCACTGAAGCTCATCAAAGCCCCTTGCATACAGGGGCCAGTCCTGGGCTTGCAGGGATGCTGTGGCTTTTGCTGTGTGAAGACAGCAGGAGCTGACACACAAACACAATGAATTGCTCACTCCTTCTGGGAGTAGGGCTTTTTTGTTCTGGTATGTTTTTAATCTGGGTTTATTGTTTGGGGTTTTATTAACCCAGGGAAAAGATCTGTAAAAACCAGGATTGCCTCCACAGGCTTATGTTGTGAGTGTAAAGCAGCTGAAGCCAGGACAGTGGTCTTATCCTGTGGTTTGGGTGTTCTTCTGTTGGTGTTTTATATAGGTTGATTTTTTAGTACCTCATGCTTTGTCATGTGATTCAGCAGCAATAATTAGGCAGAAACTTGCTGTCCCTGCAGATGCTAAGATTACAGGATGACATACTCTCACCAGATGACAGCACAAACTGATATTTTTAGAACAGCCCGCATCAACTGCTCTCCCCAGTGCTTTCCTCCTTGGATCAGCAGTGCACAGGTTTTGTTACAGAATGAGTCTTTGCAATTCATCTTTCTCATGTGAATGAGCCATAATGATTGTTTAGAGCTGCAGATCAGTGTTGGTCCCTCGATATGTGGTTTGCCTGATAGCTGGGCTGGTTACAGGTGGCTTTTCTTTGTTCATTCCTTCCTTTGAGCCAGACTTTTAAATAGCCCCCATGAAAGCATATTTTCTTGAAGAAGTGCGTAATAAGAGCTCCTTTTTAGAAACATAGCGTCATGCAGCTGAGGAAAGGTCAGGATCTTTTTTTAATAGCAATTGGGCACTCAGCCCAGGTGATGAACTGAGAGCTGGAGAGGTTTAAGTCTTGTGTTGATGACAGCCAAAAAGCACAGGTACAGCATAGGCAGTGGGAGTGCATGTTTGAGTAGTACTGTGTGCCAATAGCCAGCCTTTCTGTCCTGGCCTGGGGAAAGGGGTGAAGGAAGGAGCCGCCGTGGGCTCCTGGTGCCAACGGTGAAGGATCTCCAGCAGGATGTTCCCATCAGCACTGCCCCATATCACTGTCCCTAGTGGTGCGTGGGGACGCTGACCCCGTTAAATCAGGTACCTGTGGCTGGGTGGTGGGAATGCCCTGCTCTGGTCCAGTCTGCCGGAGCTGTGTAATCAGCTTTTCCACTCAGATTACTGCACAGGGTGGCAGTTATTGGAGTCTGGCAGAGGGGACATCTGCTGAGCAGTAATCGGACGGGGACGCAGCTCTGCTAGCAGAAGCTGCTGTGCAGCCACGGCTGTCTGCCATTACTCCAGGGAAAAGGCACTTTTCTCAGATGATGCTGTGGAGAATGGCTTGTGTTGGTGCACTTGTGCAGCTGAGCTGAATGTCTTGCCCACTGTTTTTCCCTCGCACTGCCTACATCTACTGGCTTTTGTAGGTAATTCATTTCAATACACATGTAGATAAAATCTGGTTTTGAGGTAGGGCCTTTCCTCTCTTGCCTTTTCTGCCACTTGTAAGTCATGATAGAAGATGTCCTGCGTTTTTTCAGCACAGTGTTGGCCTCTCATTTTCAACTTACTGCAGAGGAAAACAAGAAGATTTCATAGCAGGGAGGATGTTTTTAAAATGGGGTTGGTACCCGGCAAAGAAAAAGAAGCTCTTTATGAGCACATTCAGAATAACGAGTACATAGCATGTTTCCATAGCACTACAAACCCATAATTCAGGATGTTTCTAGCCATGCAGGTACATTTCACTCCAAAATGTGACCCTTTTTCTTCAGATTCCAAAATGCTAGCAAAATCCTTCTCTGGTCTTGCACAGGTGCAGTAGTTACACATCCTTTTGTGATCCACAGTAGACGTCTTCTTCCCAGTGCTCCTGAGTACCTAAAGAAAACACAGTTATTCCAGCTGATGGGCTTTGCATCTAACAAAAGATGTATTTTGCAAGTAGTTTTGGCCTTCTTCCTCTAGTCCAGCAGCATCCTGACTAAAAAGGGCTGTGTTGAACACCCAGGCTGATGTCTCTGTCAATGGCACAATTTCCACCCCACTCCTTGGGCTCCTGAACAAAATGCAGGGGATAAAATTAACCAAAAGGTTGTCAAGTAAGAAACCTGATGACCTTATAGAGAGAAGTTGTCCTGTATCTAAGCTCTTCTGTGTTGGCCAGGGCAGAGGATTAAACCCATCCAGATGTGATGGTTCTCAACAGCAATTGCATATCAACAGTGCTTGGGCTCAGTGTTTCCTTTTCAGCTGTAAAATGGGTAGAAGTGACCTTACCCACCTTTGTGGGTAAAATGAACTGCCCAGAGGAGTAGTGGATTCTTCTGTGCTGGAAATACTCCATACTTGACAGGATCCTGAATAACCTAACCTAAGGTCCTGCCTTGAACAGAAAGTTGGACCAGATGATGCTGATCCCTTCCAGCCTGGACTTTCCAATGATTCTGTAGACCAGTGGGATATCAGAATAACCTGCTTATAAATAGTTGTGGCAGCTTACTACAGATCTGGCCTTCTTTCCCAGGGAGTTGATACAGGATGAGAGAATGATCTGCTGTCTTAAGTTACATTTACTTCCAAAATACTTGGTTGTCTCCTATGGTTTGCAATGTTTCTTGGAAGAAGTGCAGCAACAGAAGGAAAAGGGACACTTTCGTGCTTTATGTGCTTACACAGCTACAAGCACCGCAACATTTTAGCTCCCACAAGTCCTGGTCCTGTGCTGGCATTCTTCCTCTTTCCATCCTTCTCCCTTACTCTCTGCCCCAAGTTGTGAGCTGGGAAAGATCTATTTTTACAAGCAGAATTTAAAGAGAAAAAGTGAAGTTGCAACATGCCTGAAAGATCAGGAAATAAAGTCACGTTAAGTTGCCAACTCTTTTTTTTGTCACTGGGCTTTGCCCCCTGACCTCAGTGTTTTCCCTCAGCCATCTGAGTGCAGCGTGTGCTAAGCCAGTAGGGTGCCACTGTGGCATACCTGCCGTGGCATTGGGATTTCCAATTTTTATTGTGTTTGAAATAAAAATATCATGCTGTGATTTTGTTGTTATAGAAAGACTGGCCACAGTAGTTATCTTCCTTACTTGTTTTTAAACAAATTCGGTTTATTTTTCAGTCTTTAGCTGTGAAACCTCAGGCAGAATGTTAACTTGTATCCACACGTAATCAAGTCTTGCTTTTTGAGCCTACCCCCACTTCAGAGTAGAAGCTCTGTTGCTGGAGGCGATGACAAATCGAAGGGCAGAGGCACCAGAACAAATGCACATCTGTCACTAAAGGACACAAGTTTCCTTGAAAATGTTTGCATCCCAAATGTCTAGACAGTAAAAGTAGTTACTGGGATTTCTTGTCCCTGGAGAGTTGTCGCAAAGTGGTACCCAGGGAGAGCACTTGTTTTACAGACCTCTAAATGGTGGTATTTTCCAAGATGAGATCCACTCAGCAAGCCTTCCAGCCACATCAGGAGACCCATGTTAGGCTGCTATACAGAGGAGCTGTGTGTTGGTAGTGCAGATTCTCATACCATAATTGCGTAAAGGAGCACACAGCTTTTCTTCCAGCAGAAAACTTCATGTGCTGACGGCTGTGTTGGCTCACTGATAAACCGGGGCGCGTTATCTATGCCCCGCTCTGGGGAGCATCACTGTGTCACCCTTCTGTTCTAAAGAAATTTCCAGTGCTGTGTAATTGGCACCACTGGGAATCAAAGGGAGAAAGTGATAGGTGGCAAATTATTCTTCAGAGCTGCTGTGATGGTGCACAAGCTGGCATGGGGAGACAGCTGTCCAGTTAAGTGGTGGAATGATGTGAGACAGAGGTGAAGAGATGTTGTTGCTGGAGGGAAATTAGAACCAGTCAGCTTCGCCACAGAGTAAAATGAGAGTGGCATTTGTAACTGGTCAGTAGCAAGGTAGAGGATGGGAGGGCAGAGGATCAGGCATAAGAAAGGGGCATCTCATCTCCTGCGTGACTGTTGGCAAAGCTTTTGGCAGGGTGTGTTGCAGTTGGAGAAGGGGTAATGGTTTTAAACCAGAAGAGGGTAGATTTAGATAAAATATAAGGAAGAAGTTTTTTACAGTGAGGGTGGTGAAACACCACTACAAGTTGCCCAGTGAGGTGTTGGACAATGAACATATGCTTGGAAGTGTTCAAGGCCAGGCTGTATGGGGCTCTGAGCAACCTGATCTAGTTGAAGACGTTCTTGCTCACTTCAGGGGGATGGGACTAGAAAATCTTTAAGGTCCCTTCCAGCTCAAATCATTCTATGGTTCTGTGATAAATGGAGATGTAACTGGAGCACTTGTTTCTCTGCCTTGATAGAGTTTTCATTGCTATGGGGCAGCAGGCCGCTAACTGAAGGTAAACAAGGTTTTTGTGGTGAGACAAAAAAAGCAACACTGAGGGTCTATTACAGACTTTTACAGGGTGGTTTGAAGGCAGGCAGGCTAAGACTGCGATCTACCTTTTTGCAATTTTTAATCCATTTGCAAAGTCCATGTAAGCACAGCTGTGAAAACGGAGCGTGGTTTGGTTCTGCTATGTGATGCACACCTCAGCTGTGCATCTCTCTCCAAAATGTTGGCACTGTCTGAAGTACAGGTCCCTCAAGAAAAAATGTTGGGCAGTGCCACTTCCACAAAAGATGCTCATCTTCATCTATCCTCCGGTTTTTTCCTCGTCACTTGGTTTCATAGTATAGTATTTCACATAGATTTTTAATTTAAACATTAAGCAATGCTCTGGTACATTATTGAGAGTTTCTGTACTCTTTTACTTTTAATCAATAGCTTTATTCAAAGTCAGCAAGACTTCTCACACGTGCCACAGTTAAGCCCACGCTCAGCATAACTGGCAGCTGCCTGAGAGGGAGCTGACTTGCTGGGCTGTGGTGTTTGGGACCCAAGCCTTGCCTTCAGAGGATGTTGCACTTTGGAAAGTCACTCATTTCCAGCCCCCTCTGGTGCTCAGGCTTTAAGAAGTAGAGAAATGGGCTTGCACTTGTTTGAGCTGCATGCGAGCCACTAGCCAGGTTTTACTGCGGGCTACCAGGCCTGTCTGGGTATCTTCTGCTGACCTTGTTACGGCCATCAGGGCACACCAAATGGAGGCATTGCTGGGCAGTCACATTAACGAACCGCCAGCGTTAATTTGCCCTTTGAAAATAAAGAAATCAATATGTTGATCCAGTCGGAAATCCCTTTATTCACAAAACAGTCCACCCCAAACCCCTCCACATAATTAAGGCTAAAGCCAAATTTTGTTTGGGTGAAATGCACAATCTGTCTGCTCCCTAAGCTGTGCTGAATGAAGTTCTCCCCTAATGGTGCAGGGAGCAGCTGTCACGCTGTTGCTCTAATAACCATGAGACAAAATGATTAAATTTCCATCAATCATTTAGCATTATCAGAACAGGTCATTTTAATAAATTGTTATCATAGGATCAGTGCCTGGCACCTTAGACAGGAGACAGTCTTTGAGTGATCCTCCTTGCAGGAGATGCCCGTCCTGATTAAACCAGCAGTTCCACTAAATCCACCATTTTTTGTGAGGGTGCCTGTCGCACGCGGACACGAAGGAACACACACAGAGGCCAGTATCAGCATCAAAGAGCAAAGAGCCAAAAGCCCAAAAGCCCGGCCAAAGGGCCCGCTTCTTTATTTTATACACTTTTAGAAAACCCCATGGATTGGAGAGTGAAATTACCACCCCTCAACCACATAGGTCAAAGGAAAAATCCATCAAACTTCTCCGCCTTAGGAGAAAGAACGAAAACATCTCAGGTCGGTTAGCATAACATGGCTTATGTTTACAGAAAGTGCGTGAGAACTCTATCTACAGAATTAAAAACATTGAAGAACTGTGAAAATCAAGGCAACAGGTGCCTGATAGCAGGGTCTTTTGGAAGTAAAGACATTCCTGTAATCAACTCAATGGCTTTTTGGTTTCAGCCAGTGTCCCCTTGTTCTTGCACTGTATAAAAAAGCATCAATCTTTTGTCTTGGGGAAAATCCTCAAAATGTAGTAAGTGGTATGAGGGGACTAAGCCCTGTTTTCAGAAGCCATTTCAGAGCCAGAAGCTGCATGCCCAGGCAACATGGATGTCTACCAAGTGGACCTTCTGAAGATGTGAGACGATTTCATGGGAATGTTTAAATGTACATACTTTCCAAAACCCTATGTGGTGCCTGCCTATACCTTTAAGCCACTGAGTACCTTTAAAACTCTGTCCCCTTGGCCATAGTCATCTCCATGCTATAGCCAAGGTGTCTTCCCCATGCTTCTCTCTCTGCAGAGAAATTTCTTGGCTACAGAATAAAATGGACCCTAACCCAGTTTTTAAAGCCAGGATGGACCCTGTCTGTTGCTGGTGTGTTGTGTGAGCAGGAAAATGGAAAACTCCAAAGTCCACACTGAAATTCATGGCTCCTTACTGTTTGTCTTGAGCAGCTTCTTTGTCTGTCCTTCAAGGGTGGTCATGAAGATTTACTCAGCTTCTTCTCAGGACTTACAGAAGATTTATTCAGCTTTTTGGTGATGCTGAGAAAGGGTCATTGTGAAAAATGGAGAAAAGCTGGAAGATCCTTCATTGCCTCTACCTGGAAATATGCTCAACAAATAGACAATGCACTGGGTTTCTGTAAATCAGACTTGACCATCATCTTTCATTGGAGAGAGGGTTTTTTCTGTCCTGTTTGGGAGCAGCTAAGCCAGCAAAGAAACACATGAACCTTGTAAAGGGAAAAGTATTATCAGGCAGGGTCAGCTTATTCCTTGCTATATGTTTGGAGCTCCTGGGTGCTAACATATCTGAGTTGCTTCTCAGTGTAAGCTGTTGTTTTGTTTGGAAGTTTGCTTTGTTGCCTTTTTTGTTGTGTTTTTTCTTCTACATGCAGTAATCTCACTGTCTTTTCTTCTTTTTCTTCTTCCTCTCCAGGCCCTCAAACTGACACGAGATGTAGAGAGAGAACCCTTTGCCAAATCTGCTGTCAGCAAGTGGACAGTGATACTGTTTACAGCTTACAACCTTTGTGAACCCTGCATTATTTTCCTAATGAAGCAGACTGTTAATAGGCCCCTTACTGGAGTGAAGAACCTACTTTTTTTTCCCCCTCTTTTTATTTTTTTTTCTCTTTTTGTTGGAAATTGAACTCATTCTGAAGTATGCAAAATCTTCCTTTTCTGGGATGGCCAAGCACCTGCTGTGGAGACAATGTTCAGCACCATCCTGTTGAGAACACACTGTGTAGCCTTTACAGTAGTTACTTGTCAATGAGTATGTGGTGTTTCAATATATTAATGGTTTATGGGATGTTTTAAGTTGGCTTTTCTTTTTGGAGGTTTTCCCTATCTGCCCACCCTCCCCCGTACAACCTCCAGTTTGACTTCTGTAGATTTTTAACTACTTTTTTTGCTTTCTCTCCCTGGGGAATCCGAGGCACTGCGCACATGCAAGGAAATGACCGTAACCCAACACTGCTCAGGTGTCAGGGTTCTCTGAATATACAGCGTTTGTTAGTCCTATCAACCATCTGAATTCCAGAGAGGGGATGTGCGTGGCCTGTTTGTTTGTTGGGTTGGTTGGTTTGTTTCTTTCTTATTCTTTCCTTAAATTTAGTGGTACACCCCTGTTTTCCATAAGGGTCAACCCAGAGTTGGTTGCAGAACAAGGGAAGCCGGCAAGTTTGCCTCTTGGCTCATGAGGACGGACTGACAGGGGGTGCCGTTGCCCTCACATGCACCGAGGCAGGAGCCCCTTTCCCGCCCACTGGAGCAGGCTCCCCTCCTGCCTCAGGTTAGCAAAGCTGCCCCTACTGCCGCAGTGAGCTGGTACAGAGTTATGGGCTGAGCTGCCACACAAGGTGAACGTAGTCACCTGTGGAGATGTGTTTGAAAACGCAGAGATTAAGGGAAACCTAGCGGCTGGGCATCGGCAGGTGACTTGCAGTGACAATGCCAGGAGCTGAGGCACAGGTCACTGCAGCATGTGTTACGGCTTCAGTGATCCTGTTTATTTTTGTTGTTGTTGTTTTGGACATATCCTTGATGATTTTTTCCTTCTCATTATGTATAATCCATTGTGGCAGAAGCAGCAGGAGTGGGAATGGCAAGGTGACAGTATCATACAAATGGCTTTTCATATGAGCGTAGATTGTAGCAGGGTAAGTGACACTGAAAGACAAGGCAGTTTCATATATTTTGCTTCTAAGATTTTCTTTTGTAAAATGAATAATAATTAATAATAATAATGAATAAAAGGTATGGTGCTGTATAGATCCTCTCTATAATCTGGAAAGTTTGATTACTTTTTATTAGTATCTTGGGGGGGGAGGGATACAAAAAAAGAGGGGAAAACACCAGTGGTACATAGGAACTCGGTATGAAGAGGTTCTGAATAGGACAGTGTATACATAATTCTCCAAAGTGATATATGAAGTTTTTTTTCCTTTGCATAAAAGCATTATGCATATAAATATATAAATATATTTTATTATGTACAGAAATGGATCATTATGCATGGATGTTAGGAAAACAAAACTAGCATTTTAACCCAAAGTCTCAGTGCATGAGTTCCCACCGACCTGTGTCCCATGCAATGTGGAGTGACTCCCTCTCGCCACTGCCACCGCACATGCACAGTCATGCACCAACACACACATGCATTCGTGGGCCCTTCCTCACTCCTTACTTTCTACGTCCCTGAGGTGATTTTGGTGAAACAACAGCTCCTAGTGCGATGGAAATTTTGGTTTTGTACCGTAGCCCCCATGCTGTTCTCTCATAAAGACGCACCTCTTGGTTTCTCCCCCCAGTTATGACTGTGTAGGCTCTGTGCAGTTGTGGTTAGCATAGCCCTGTAGCATATCGACTCTTCCAAGCAGCCGAGGGTTTATCATTTGCCTTTTATAAAAACTTCTCTTTTCTTTTTGCACTGAGGGGTTCTGTTTGTCGGCATGTGGCCTAGTTCATTGCGTTCATTGGAGCTGGGTGGTGTGCATTGTCCATGTCTATCAGCAGCCAGCTTCCCAGGATGCTTGTGGCACAGCTGGGCACCCGGCTTACCTGAGTCCAGTTTCAGGCACCTTTTACTGAAATTGGTCAAGAGTTCATCACTGGCCTCCTCTGAGCATGTGCCACTAGCTCTTAGCTTCCTGGTATATACCCCAAAATGTGAGTATATGCTGAAGGACTTCCCTCTGGTGTTTCTTTCGCTGAGGCTTCTCTGCAGCTGCCGCCCTGTGGCTGGATTTGTGCCCTAGCCCCACATTTTGGCTGTCAGCAGAGCTCACTTGGTGGCTCCCCGTGCTGAGGTGCAGCTTTTGATCCCTACACGGATGAGCCTCCAGTGAGACCCGTGGTGCTGCCCAAAGACCCACCATCACTGACAGATCCAGTAAGGCGTGACTCGATGGTATGGCCAAAGTGACCAAACCCCATAATTAATTTTTTTTCTTGGTACAGATTCAGTTCTTGTCAAAGGCAAGGGAAGGCCTGTTGAAAGCTTAAACCAAGTGCGGGGACAAATTCTGCTCTGTTCCAGCAACTGAACCTTCTTGGGTTCAGAGGAACTGCTTTCCACTGGCAGAAATGAGAGACAAAACTATGGCCTGCTCTGTTCAGAAAATAGAGAAAAAACACTTTTTGGTTTAGAGACAGCCCATCAATGGCAGAGAAGTTTTTTTAAAATAAATAATAAAAGCATTAGTGGCTGACAGGCTTAACCTGCCTCCCAGCAATGTCAAAGGGAGATTTTCCATTGGTATGGCTGGGACAGTTTAGGCCCCTGCTTTTGGGGAACATCCCAGCACTCATCGAAGAGGGATGGACTTGGCCAACCTCTTCAGTTTGGTTTGGTTTCTGTTGCTCAGTTTTGGGGCCAAAATTTTCAAGCAGAAGTGCCTGATGTCAGGCACCAAATGTTGAGGACTCCAGCATGGTGGCAGGGGGCGAGCTGCTCTGCCCTCATGGCTTCTTCAAGGAAGGGGAGGTGACAGGTCCCCCCAGGCCCAGGGGAAGGTCATCACCCTCTACTACACCTGCTAAGGTGCCCTGCAAAGGCCCTTCACTCCAGAGGTGCTGAATAAATCTCCCTGAATTCAAAGGGCCAGTTATTTAGGTGTCAAAATTAAGACTTGAATAGCTAGTTTGGGGAACTTACTTTTTGAAAATTTGGCCTTTGAGTCTTTGAACATGTTTATGCCTAGAAGTTTTCCTTGTGAAATCATGTAAAACACATGAAGGTCAAGGTCACAATTACAGGGTTATCATTTGAACACTTGGTCTAAAAAAAAGGTGCAAAAAGATGTTATTTATGCCGTTTCTAGTCACAGGTTGGGGCTTGATTTAAGGATTTTGTAAAAAAAAAATTCTCTTAAGAGTAATCGGATAGTTAAACACTGCTTAACTCCAGAAATTTTTGTGCCACTGCTTAAAAAAGGTCATGTATTTCTCTAAAATTATATCATTGCTTGGCAATTGGTGTCCTGTAATTGTTTCAAGTACACAGTATACCTTTGGAATTGCCAACAGATGCGAAGGGGGACCAGATACATTTCGTAACTATGGGTTGGAAAAAATGGATTGTACATTTGGCTTCACATGTTTAACTTTTTTTTAAAAAGTTGCATGATTGGAAAAAATATGTATACAGTATCTGTAAAACTGTTTTATCTGTTTCTGTTTCAAGCCATGTAAATTGGAAGAATATTAAATCCACAGCCTTATCGCGCATGGCCGTCTTTACATACCGAAGAGCTGAACAGTTTATACTTTTCATTTGGGCTATCTTGTACTTTCATTTGAAAGCAGACACTCTCACGTTGCAGTCTTACTGAGGATTTTATATTTAAAAATAAAGAAAAAAAAAAAAAAAAAAACAAAGAAAAAAGATGCTGCCCTGGAGGAATATATTACCTTACTACTCAGAGGTTGGAAGGAAGTTTGTTTTGGAGCAAAACCTGCCCCTTTCCAAATGAAGTAGAGACGCAGTGCTTACTCCACTTGGTGTTAGTAGATATTGCCTTGTGTATTCCATTTTAAATTGTAATCTAGTTTGTAAAAGAGATGGTGACGCATGTAAATAAAGCATAATGGATCTCTACATTGCACATTTGCCTTGGCTCTGTTTTTATTGTGTCATAGACAGACATGTAAATGCAGGACTTGGAGAGGGGGTGACTTTCAAGCAGCAGGTGAAAATGGCTGGTGGGGGGCTTGGGGCTGGGGAGGGGTCCCGAGCCTGCATCCGCTAATATCTGTCAATGTATATTGACATGGGCCTCGGCCTTTCAATCCTTCAGCCAAGCCAGTGTAGTTTTGGTGGTAAAATAACCCCAGGGGGATCATTTACTGCTGGTAAAAAATCACAAAGTTCACTTGATTCTGGGGACAGAGGGGGGTTGTCCCCAGGGGTGGCAGCTGCACTCTGCAGCTGCAGACCAGCTTGCCTGACCTGGGAGAGAACCAGTCCAACTGCAGACCTGTTGGGAGAAGGGTTACACCCCCCACCATGGGCTTGGCTGGGTTTCAGACTGTCTTTGAAAAATGCCTGGAGTACGTGAAACCACCTGTTTGGGATTTGGGATAATAAAACCAGCAGCCTGACTCAGCAGGAAGTTACACAGAGGGCTCTGGCCAAGGCACTGGAGAGCGTGCTCAGAAACCAGAGACACGTCAACAAAAAGCTCTTCTCCCACCCTGATGGGAAGCCACAGATGTGTAGGGTCTTTTGGAGTCGTTTTTGAGGAAGAAATTATATTTTCAAGAAAGGGGAGCCTCTCCTCACGGGAGCAAGGGAGTTCTCGTGACTCCATGGGGACAAACGGCGATGTCTGTGCAGAGCCCACAGGAACTTTACACTGAAGTACTGCATCAATCGAGCAGTTTGGGGATAACCCTTGTTTAACACAGCAAGAGCTGTTGAGGTTTTGTCCTAACTAAAGATAGCCTGAAACATGACAAGATCCAGACAGAGAATAGCCTTTGACCAGGAGAAAGTGTGCATTAAACTTCCCAGAATGAGAGCTTCCCCTCAGAAACAGAGCTGTTTTGCTGGTTTTTTTCAGAAGGCTTCTCCAACAAGGCTCTGCCTGAGAAGGACCTGTGCCCTCTGCCTTGGCATTGCCCCACTGGTATTTGGGACAAACTATGTGATTGTTTGGCCCAGCCAGGTACCAGGTCAAAGGGACTCAGCTTTAACCTGAATTTAGGCAGGGGCAGCAGCAGCAACAAAGATGAGCTGATAAAATCCTGAGCAAGTTCTGTGCTGAACCTACTTGGTTCTGTTGTGCAATGCCTTAGCTGTGACCTTCGGTTCACCCGGCCTTGGAATAGATCATTTTTATCTTTCACAGTACTTTCAAAATAAGTCCAAACATTTTAAAACTTCTCCCAGTTGTCCCAGAAGGCAAAAGACTTTTCAAGTTGCTGCTGAGGCTGGTGAGGCAACAGAGAGCTATTTTAGGAGCTCCCCACCACATATGCTGAGTTGTGAGTTCAGCCAGACCAGGGAAAACAGTATTTTACAGCTCTTGTTTGGTTATTGCTGCCAAGGAAGTTAGGGGTGCTTTCAAGAAGGCTGAGATAAGTAAATCTGGGAGGCTACCTCTTTTATTGGTGGAGTCATCATGACTGGAATCTCCCCTTGCAACAGGAAGTCTTCTTGGATGAAGTGGAGCCCAAGCCAGATGAAGCAGATACTGCCCTTGCTGGTACACAGATTCATCCCACTGCCTGCGGCTTTCTGCAGTGTCTCATGGCATCTCTGTTTGCCCAACCCAGCCCACAGAGCTTTTTTTCCCACTGGCTCTACCTGTGGAATTTTTAAAAATGAAGATATATTTATCACATAAGTACAAAGCATAGAAAATTCCACTGGAGCAACAAAAAAAACAGGTAAGCTTTTTTTTTTTTTAAACCGTTGTTTAATCTTTGAGGAACTTTGGAATTGTCTGACAAAATTCAGAATCTCCAGTTTGGAATTTTTACTTTTGCACCTGGATTTTCTTCGCATACTTATGACATGAGCAGTTTTGCATATGTCAAAACATTTACTTATTAGAACAAAGTGTCTCCTGCTTTTATTTTTTGATGGTTTGATGACATACCAAGGACCTGATTTAATCTAGAAAATGAGATAAAATGTCCCAATTCAGTAGGAACAACTGGCCTAAATGAGGGTAACTGTTGTAACATTCTTTTAATGTTATTTATGCCATGCAGGTTTAAAGATGCCTATATCCTATGAGTGACGTGGTGAAATGGGGCAAAACTGTAAAAATATATGACATCTCATAAAAATATTTCCAGTCTCCAAGATAAATAAAATGCTGATCAGCAGTCTTTCCCCTCAATTTTCACTCTTTCTGAGGCAATACCTTAAAACTTTGTTTTTGCTGAAATTTAAAGCACAGAGCAATTCCCAAGTGTTGCCCTTTCCCTGGGGATTAGCCTTCCAGCAGTGCTCACTGCAATGGGCATTGAGGCTGCTGCTGGCACCTGTGGACCCTGGCACTGCAGGAATGTCAGACTTTGGCTCTGCTTCGTGCTCTGAGAGCCACTGTAAACCCTGAAAGGTCCCATGGCTGGTGCAGCGAGGTCCAGTGTGGGAGGGTGGGGAGGACATCGGGGGAGCAAAGCACAGCGGATGCCAGCACCTTGCTCTGGTACCTTGTAACCTCTCTGAAGATTCACCTGCTGCACAGACAATGGTTCCTTCTGCTGTTCCTAACCCCCTTGGGAAAGGATGGCATTGGTTAGGAAGTGCTAGTTAAGAAATACAGGTGTACTCTACCTCTGACCTCCAAAGCAAAAGATGGAGGAAAATTCTGCATTGGCAGAGCCACCTCGGAGGTACTTTCTGGAGAGCAGCAGAGGAAGCTGTTCCTGACGTCTTCCCCTCCAGGAGGGAGAGGTTCAGCCTTTCCAAGCCTCTGCTGTGAATGACTGGCCTGGTATTTGTCTTGCATTTGTTGTTCCAGTAGAAAATTCATACTTCACCAGCACTTTATCTTAAATCTCTATTAGGCTCCTCTTACTTAAGGCTAACCAGGTTTGTACGCCATTAACTACTTCATGGCCGAATGTCCTGGAGAAAAGTCACTGCTTAGAAAGCAATAAAGCAATTCATAAAAGACATACAATTAAAAAAAAAAAAGTCCTTTTACTCATTAAATGAAACTCATTGTCATTCACACTTCTCTCGAGAGCCATATTTGCAAAATCAAATTGTGTTATCAACCTCAGTGTGCATCTGTTAGTCAAAATTTATGGCGAGGCTGTCTCATTTATACAGAAGTTTTTGCCATACACTGTCACTCAGCCTAGCAGACTCCCATGAAAAAGCCACAGTTTAAGTCAAAATTCGAGTGTGCCTGAGCAGTTATAAAATTATAGTGGCTTTCAGAGCTGGGGGATATCTGAGTCTCTTCCTGGGGAAGGCAGCTACCTCTGGGTGTCTTCTCTGAAGCTTCTGCCCCTGGAGAAGGCAGCAGAGGGGAAGGTCAGGCATGGATGTCGAGGGGGTCTTCGCTTTGCAGTGGGGTTGCGTTTGCTCCGCAGTCTGGGTGAGGTGGTTGTCACCAAAGGATCAGCACTAACCAAGTTACACAGACAGGAGTGGTGGCGTGGGAAGTTTCCCTGGAGTAACACGAACGCAAAGCCTCTCTTCCCTTTTCCTCACCCATAACAAGCACTTCAGGATGAGCCCATTTCACTCGGTTTTTCACCAGAGGATGTCAAGGTGACAAGCTGGCTGCAGGAAGTGCCCTGAATTGCTGGGTCCTGGGGGACGTGGCTGAGACTCTGCAGCTACATTTCCAGCCTCTTAAACCTCCTGCCTGAACAGCTTTGCTTTTCCACAATGTCTTCACCTTCCCTTGCCAAAGCCCTTGTTCCCTTGTTAAGAAAGGGCCTCCGGGATGACAACACGATGTTGCTGTTAGCAGGAGACTCTCGAGGTTTGGTTTTCTCACACAAATGGATGTGTAAGGAGCTGGGGGGTGGCCAGCTCCCACCTTACGGATCTTGTGGACCATGCATCCAAGGGGGCTTCTCCATGTATGCAGAGAAAATGTCAAGAGATGTGAGCACACAGGAATGAAAAATAAAGCGACAAGTGCAAAGGGCTTAATAAAATGCTACACTTTAAATGATAAAATGCCATGGGGGCATCTGAACCGCTTTTTCATTCCCTTCAGTCATTCTTCAATCCATATCTAAAGTCACCAGTGATTTCCACTGCTGTCAGCAATGATCTTCCTATCTTTTAACCCTCATGAATCTTTCTTTGGAAATAAATATTTCTTTTTTTCTTCTTCTTGTTTTTTTTTTTTTTTTCCATTCTATGACTTTTTTACATTATCTGTTTTTCTAAGGCCAGTTAATACAACGTTTGTGGAGTCAATATTGTAAGTTGTAGACATGATTATTTTTTATGATGCTTTTATTTAAGAAAGAAGCCCAGGTAGCACAGTTACCTGGTAAGAGCTCATTGCCAGCACAAGTCACACCATTCCAGCTACACTAGGAAGAAACACTCCTTGTTTTGCTGCTTCAAGCTACACCTGAGTCTGAAGACAGTTTGCTGCTCTAGCTGCATCAGCCACCTTTCCCTATCATAGGCTAAATCCTGAACACTGCTTCACTTGGAATAGTAAGTTTGCAGCCAGTGTGGTCTGGTGGCTGCATTCAAAGGTCTGCTAAGGTCAGGAGATGTAGAGCTGAGAGTACAAATAGTTTGTGGACCTCTTACCAGGTATGACAGCTGAAAGGGACACGAGCCCACCACTTCAGAGCAAACTCCTACACACAAAAAAATGGGAAAGAAATGAATGCCTCGTTCTTTAAAAAAGTGTCTGTCTTTGTTCATGCTCTGCCAAGTTTTTCTGTGAGAAATGAATATTGTGAAGTAGCTTTGTACAGTTTAGGTGCAGCCTAGAACAACCAGCTGCAGAGTTGTCAGTGCTGTCTGCCCTCTGGCAGTGGTGGCACTTGCGACCTGCAATACTTCCCTGGGCCATAATCCGCAAAATAAAATTGAAGAACTTTTATTTTCTATATTTCAGTGAATCAAGAATCTGCAAACTTTTCCAACTGAAGGTTATCAGAATTTGAACATTTTATGCTGATCACCTCATCCATAAGCTAACAAAAGGCTTATCTGTTTCTTTTCCACTATAATTGACAGTCCTCTGTAGGCGCATGTTCAGCATTTCAAGACTAACTTAAAGGTCAAATTTACCATACAGGCAGATTGGATGAGCTCATGGTTGAGGAAAGACCATCTAAAGGTGACTTGTCTAACATCTCCACGTGCACACACACACACACACGCTCAGAGTTCACACACATTTCTTTTTGGTCTAGCCTTGTCTGAGACATGACCCATGCACCGAGAGGATCAGGATAAAGCTGTACTAGAAATGCTAGATGAGGGTTGAATCTGGCACCTGAAATATAAGATAATAATAACGGTCTGACAAAAATTTTTGAAGAAATAGATGGAGCAGAATTACATTGTTCTGATCCCTCTTATCTGAAATCTGAATTATGATAAACTGCTTTAGTACTTTGTTTTTAAGCAGTTTACTCCCAAATTTTGTGTATGCAGACACAAAAGGTATGCCTCACCAGAGAAAGTGCTGACCCCTACACCTCACTGCACACGGCCACGTTCAGTAGAGGTGCTGCAGCAGCCGCTAACAGCACCCTAAACAAACCCTGGAGACCTCATCCCCCACACATGGGACAGTCACCTGCAAAGGATGGCCTGTAGCCACGCCTGGGCACGGGCTAAGCCTTGCTCAGAGCACAGCTGCCCGTGATAGGACTGCACCTGCTCGGCTTCTTCACACAAAACTCATGTATGTAACTCGAGGTATGATAAAACTGCAGACACAGGTGAAAGTGTGAAATGCTTAGGGGAGGTGGAGAACTTTCCCCAGTTAAAATCTGTATCTTCAGCAGCATCCCCTCCACCCTCTTTTGTAGGCCGTTACGGGATGCAGATTCTCATGCTGGGAAACAATGACCAGTCCCTATCCCCTGGGGATTTCTCCCGTGTCCCACAGACTTTTTGGCCAATTGTCAGTTTTCAGCCCCTCCACCTTCCACCTGGCAGAAAAACCACAGGTACTTGACAACAGAAGAGGAATTTGGAGATAGAAACTATTTTTTCACCAAGACACTTCAATAACTATCGGCTCACTTGTGTGCATTTCCAAAAGTAGGACTTGCGTGCCATCTCCCCTCCCAACTGTCCCTTCTGTCCTCCTTCTGTGAGCCTAATCTTGTTCCACACTTGTCCTCCTGCCACCTGCCCCGCCCAGCCTTGGCTGGATGCCCACGGCCTTGGGGCCCTGGAAACCCAAAAGTTGGCAGCAGCCTCTGCGTGCTGGTTCGTCAGCCAGCCCAGCAGCTGGAGGACACGTGCCCGGCACCCAGCAAGGCCCTCGTGCAGAATGAGGAGTGCCACCATGTGCCAACATGAGGAACTGGGCGGGAAAATCTGCCAGGTGAGATTCAGTAGACAAAGGTGCTGTGCTGAGGAAAGATACCAGCTGCCAAATGCCAAGTGGGGCGCAAGCAGCAGCCCTGGAAAAAAAGGTGTTGCAGGCAATAATGAGGCAGAAACTGTCTGAGCTCCTGCTGTGGAGTTGTGACACTGGAGCCCCCTCAGATGTTTGAGCCAGGCTGAAGAAGAGCAAGAATGAGCAGAGGCAGTGAGAAGGGGGACCTATGGGAGAAGGCTGATGTTATTTGTTAGAACAAGTTGAGAAGGGACACAAAATACCTTTACATTACTTCATGTAGAAAATTACTTAAAAACCCCCACCCTTCATACCCACTAAGGAGAGGACATAGCTGTGTTTCATCTGCAGGAAATGTAGGTTATGTTCTCTTAGCTACAAGGATAATTAACACATTTCCTAGAGGTGTGGACTTTTCTTCATTTAAGGGTGTTTCTTGGGAGCAGAATGTTTGCCTGGATTTTCCTTGGCCCTGCCTCAGAGCAGGAGGGTGATCTCCTGAGGTCGCTTCTAACCTCGTGCTCCTATGACTTGCCTTAAGGACTTAAAGCAGCTTTAAAACAAAACTAAAAAAAAAAAAAAAAGCACAGAAGCTTCTGTCCTTTCCTACCTGAGGCACAGGTCTCTATGTACAGTAGCAAACCGTTATCTTTCCTTGGTTTGACCACAACAGGTAATGTTGTCCCACTGTGGTGACGCATGAGCCAGGGTGTGCCCCCGACCCCAGAGAGGTGCTGATGTAGGACAGCCACAGAACCACAGAATATGCTGAGTTGGAAGGGACCCCTCGGGATCATCAAGTCTGAGTCCTTCTGGACCAGAAGTATAAACACAGGTGAAAATACAGATATTTCTGCAGTGGGTCAGGTTTATTGCAGAGGTGGCCTGCTTTCCCTGCTGAGGGCACGTGTTGGCCCTCCTGGCAGGGACAACAGGCCAGAGACCAGGAGAAGGTGAAAGCAGCAAAGCCCTACTGACCGTGAGCAGCAGGACTGGAGCGGGCAGGGACATGGGAGACATGTCAGGGAGAAGCAGCTTTGGGTGAGCACCTGCTTATCAGAAAGCCCAGGCCCTGCTGAAAGATGCAGCCTGAAGCCTTTTGGGGTGTCCCCATCACTGCTGCCAGGCCACCAAGGCTGGTGTCTGGGAGGGTGTCTTTCTGGGTCAGGAGGAGCCAGACAGCCCATGATGGCAACTGCGGGCAAAGCTCCGGTGCCTGAGCAAGCAAATGATGCCAGAGGACAGCAGGATGCTCATGGCAGCATCAGCCTCCTCTCCTGCTGGCAAACAAGAGTGATGGCCGCCTCCTTGCCCTGCAATAGGGCCAGCAGTAACCTCACCCAACAAGGTCCCAGCATAGTCAGCCAGTAAATTGGACTAGACTTGGGCTCCCAGACAGAAAAAACAACCCCCTGCCTGTTCGATGTTTACATTAGAAGTTTATTTTACAGTTCATTTCACAATCCGTTTCTCTTCTCCCTTTGCCGTGAGGTGATTTATGGTGCTGCAGATCCTATCTGCCTGCCCTGCCCAGGGCACAGACCTGGAGAAAAACCTGCCAGGGATCTGTCCTTGTCCTTGTTGCTCTTTCATCTACAACTGCCCTTACCTATGAGTACAACTAGAGCAGTTCCTTCCAAATAATGATAAATAAGTCTCTTGCTTGCTTGTGTTGGTGTTTTGAGGGGTGGGCGGCTCAGGGTCTCTGAAGAGAATGAGCAAACAAACAAGGTGCAAAGGGCTCGCCTGAACTTCCCTCTGGCTGACTCCTCCCCTGGTCCCCCTGGTGGGGTGCTGAGGACTCCTGGCATGCCGTGGGACTGCAGACCCTGTGCCTCCGTAGTGGGGGGTGCTGTTCCCGGCTGTGAAGCTGTTGACATGATCCATAGCTGCAGGAGATGGCTGGTCCCTGCCCGTCCTGCCCCGTAAGGGACTTTCAGGGGCTGTTGGGATTGACCAGAATTAGTTGCTCAATGGTACATTTAAATGTTGATTTTTATGCTTCCCTGTTTTAGCGACATGCAGGGAGGTGGTTTAGCTTCACTGGTTTAATCAAGGCCTTTCCTCCAGAGCTGAATATGCAAAAATGATGGGCTGCATTTTACTGGAAAAATAAGAGATCTGATCTGAAGGTCTGGTGAGAAGTCCCTGAGTAACACTTGACCTTCCTTGCTGTCTATGTGCTTTGAAGGCAAAGGATTTAGTGCTTCCTTGTGCAGAGCCAGGTGTTCCCTATGAATAACTGGACCCAACCTAAAAGCAGGAGGAAGTGCATTTAAAAAAACAGAGGTGTGGTAATGACACTATCAAGCTTTTTGTGTGTTGTGTAACCCTTGCGTGCGTGGCTCCTGAAGAGCCTGCTCCACAGTCATGCCGAAATCACTCCATGAAAACAATGACAAAACCCTACTAAGCCGACTGGCAAGAGGGGTTTGTTCCTTTTCCCCAGGAAAACGGCATTCACCTCACGTAAATGTGAAGTTTTGTGGTCTGAATGCTCGTGTGACAGACACAGTGCCTTGTACACATAGAAGCCAAAAGTCCTGAAAGAAGTTTTCTCTTACAGTTTTCTTTATCACCACTAATTGCCCTGAAGATGACGATGTGTGCAGATGGCAAGAAATAGAGGAGTTTCACATAGAGGGCACTGAAAACCTATGATTACCTAGATTAACAGCCTAGATTAAGTGTCACCCCACAAACTTGTTTAGCAATTTACACCTTTTGAATTGCATTTGTAGCAAGTGGGGGGTTTAATGTTAAGAACATTAACAGTTAAGAAATTGTTTTCATGGTCAACTTAATGCAAACTAGAAGTCTAGAAAAAGCCAATCAATTTGGCAATACATATGTTTGGGCTCTAGGTGACTGGTCCAAATTTAGTCCTTTCCCACACTGGCAACAGTTCTTAAAGGCAATATAAAAATACCTGCTTTTTCCTCCTTTCTTACAAAAAGCACATAGACTTTTATTTAACTGTGGAATGATTCTTTCTTACATGTAATAATTCTCCAGACATTGGAGAATGATGCTGGAAATAGAGAAACGGAACAGTCAGAGAAGTACAAACTTCTCTGCTTTTGCGCACACGACTAAATAATTGAAGGGAAGATCATTCCACCATTCATTTCACCATTTTATACGTCAATAACACGACCAAACAGTGCACTAAAGAATAATAAACCAACACTCTGGCTATGGAAATTGACCTCAGATTAGCTAGAATTCTATCTGATAAGCCCAAATAAAACTTAAACCATTTGCACCAATACTGTGAGGCTGAGATAGGTGTTGCGGTTTCTTCTCCTCTAATTGAAACTGCGCATTTCAGGAAGGGCAGCAAAGCTGCCTCCAGCCTCGCGTGGAGACATTCCTGAAAGCTTGTAAGGAAGTCAAAGGTGGAACTGAAAAGCTGAGGGATGGCAGCACTAGCAAGGGCAAGGACGATTTCTGCAGGGTGATCAGGAGGTGCATTTCGTAAGAGAGAAACCTTCTCCCTGGATAGTTTTTCATAGCTAGCAACCATGCCTTGCAGTTTCTGTCTTGCAACACAAGCTGTCTGCAGAGATTGTGTCTCCCTACCTGACCTGCCTGCCCTGAAAGAGGGCCACGAAGCCTCAGGGGAAAAACACACCCTGGGGTGTCCTGTGGACCCCAAATAACCTCTCGAGCCTGGTGTAAACTCTGCCCAAGAGGCATTTGCAGAAAACAGGCTTCCTCCTTGCAAGCCTGCCTTCTCATGGAGCAAAAGGGGAGAGGTTGTCCCCTTCACCTCCTGCCAACCTCTCTGGCCAGACCAAACTCAAAACCCCAAGAGAAAAGATTCAACTGGTGTGTTGCAACATCCTTCCTCTGTTTTTGCCAATCCTGTTTCTCAGTCTGTTGGCTAAGGTCCAGTATAACATCTCAAGGACACCCCAGTTCCATGGGGGGAAAAGGAGAGATGCAAACAATTTTGAAAACACTTGTTTACGTTATTTTGTAATTTCTCGGGAATCTTAAATACAATCACTCATGAAATGAAAGAAGAAGTTAGTAAAGGACTTGTCAATATATCCAGTGAGGACTGAAACATGGTAAACATGCTGCTACTGAAAGGAACAGAGGTATAGCTGCCAAAGTCTGGGTTTCTCTGGTTTGTAAGTCAAATTTGGTGCCTGTTGAGGATGTCCAGTTCCCAGTTCCTGAACAGTTTGACTCCTGAAGCCCTGCTTCTTGCAGTAGGCTCTGTAGGTTTGGGTCTCCGCAGCTCTTTTCTACAAAAATCCTGTCACTTCATGAGGAATGGTTTTCTAGCACTTTATTCCATCACATCTCTCAAGAATGCAGTGTAGGATTAAGGCAAATCTACGACACATTTTCAGAGCAGTTTGCATTTAGCAGTGCACTATATGTAACACACAGGTAAACTTTCCCCTACAGGTATGTGCTGGACACAGGGCATAAGCACAGGGCTCTCCCAGCCTTGCCTCAGGGAGGTACCCAGTGGGACAGGGACAGGGCTCCAGCAGCTGCATCTGGGGAAGGACAGCTTCATGTGAGACTGGCGGCTCAGGGGTCTGCCACGGAGCAAGCTGTGAGCACTGTGGACCATGGGCATGCAGGCCAGATGTAAAGGAGCAAACTGCCGGCATAAAAAGAGCTCCTGCTCTTTATTCGGCATCCAGCAACGGCCTATGATACTGGGAAGGGACAGATCAGAGATCTGTGGAGCGCTATTTTTTCATGCTGATTGCAGGGGACTGCATTAATAGGGCTGCTGAATGTTGATAAGGGCTGCTATAGTGAGAGAAGCCGACTGATATGATAAGACGTGTATTTTTGTGTCGTGTTTCAAGCCATTTAATAGCATTGGCTGGGGGTGGGGTGAACAGGAGCAAAAGTTGGGTTAAAAGATGTCCTTTATGTTAGAGAAACCTACTTGAACTTGCTTTCCTGTAGTTTAAATTAAAAACGGGGTTAAATTAGTTCTGATGAAGCACTAACTGCATGAATTATTGTTCACAGGCAGAAAAAGTGCAAATTTCTATCCCAATTCTGCCCATGCATCCTTTTGGGTTCGAGGTGGGTTTTTTATCACCCCCCACAGGACAGTACTTGAGGCCTTTCCCGAATAATAGCATCAATTGTAAGAAACTGCATGTGGGGATTCTGCATTACCACCAGCCCAGGGACAAGGATGCCAAACTTGCTTTCATTGTGGATGATTTGATTAATCTTTTATTGAGTCTGTGAAAAGCTATTGAACCGACTCGGACATGTTTTCTGTGTTTCAAAGACTCGAGGTGGTTTTTTTATCCAGTCCCTCCCCTTTCCCTCTGAGCGCAGAAAGCCTGCAATTACGGGCAGTTTTCAAGGACGGCAGCTTTTCCTAACAGCCAGGACTTGTTGGGGCACAGAGTGGAGGAGCTGGATTGCACTTGGACCAGAATGAAAGCTATTTCATGTGGTGCCACTCAACCCCCCAGGGCTGGGACCTCCCCTCATTTCTGGATGTGCACGCTTGGAAGCCAGGATTTGGCCTTGGAGCAGGCATGTCCCATGATTCCAGCTGTAATCAGTAGCTCCCCTGCTGTGGGGAACAGACACCCGGTGAATCCATATGCACTTCCATGTCCTCTGCCAGCACCCTTAGCTCCTCTGGTCATGCCTTCCTGTGCGAACCAGGAAAGGGTAACGTTTGCATGAAAAGTCCCGGGACCTGGGTGGTCACAGAGATCCTCAGTCCTGCCATGCTTGACCAAAATCAGGCAATGGTTTCAAGAGCTGCTGTACAGGGAGCATCTGACCTTGTACGACTTGCTTGTGTAGAAAACCAAGCTTGAACAAATTTTGAGCAGACCTGAGACTTTGGAGAAAGTGAGATTTCTTCATTTGTCTCCTGTTGCCTGGAGCCCTTAGGAGTGGTGTATGGGTCTTTCCAAGACCTTTTCCAAGCCGCTTCTCAAAGCCTTACCTGAAGCACTTGAATGTGCTGGCATCTGGTGTTTTTCCATCAAGAGGCTGTGGTAGTGTGAGCATGTGGCAGCACAGGTGAGGAGCACAAAAAGGGCATTGCCAGAGGGAAGGGGAAAGGGAAAGGTACCATCTTATGAGCTCTGGTCTTCTCAATGAACCTCAG
The DNA here is from genome assembly GCA_013400235.1 of Oriolus oriolus. Classification (NCBI taxonomy): domain Eukaryota; kingdom Metazoa; phylum Chordata; class Aves; order Passeriformes; family Corvidae; genus Oriolus; species Oriolus oriolus. The sequence goes on along the minus strand of VXBT01000852.1, from coordinate 1,453,775 downwards.
GACCCTCTATTAGAAGATGGTGACCTGCTCCTAAAACTTTGCAGTGATGAAGCAACTCCCTTTGTAGGACTCACCACCACCTTGCTCCAATGTATCTCGACCTACATTCAAATCTAGGTGTACTGGTGGGTGCTCCATGGTGTCACATTTGTCTCTGGATGGGATCTGTCTGTCACTGCAGACAGCTCTGCCCTCTCAGCCTGCAGTCTAGATATTTAGCTGATTTTTACAGCAGTGCAATATGCTTGTGGAGGCAAGGCAATTTTTCCTCCTTGCAGAGGCAGTTCTGGGTCTTTCTGGCAGCTTTCTGTCTTGGCTCACGGGGTCATTAACGCTGTTAATAGTTGTAAAATTACTGTACCCGTTCCTAATATCAGTTGACTTTGGCCTTGAGAGATGGTGCTACCCTTTACACTTTAGCATTTCACAAAGACTAAATGCTGGCACAGAGAGCTGGGCATGAACTAATCTGGGCAGCAAGTTACAGGTTGCTTCACTTAAGCTTTTTCATGTGTTGACTTCAGGATCATAGTTTCTGTGTGACTCCACTGATGTAAATGTGAGAGTTTTTTCCCCCTGCACTTGCAACTGAGCTTGAAAAATTAGTTCCTCTGAAAGCCAGTCTGTTGTAGCATTTGCTGAAGTGAACCTCTCTTTCCAGGCAAATGGAGTGCTGGGCTAAGATTGGGCTTTGTGATTCAATCCTTCAGCTTGCAGCCACTCCTCACCCTTGGCATGAGGTTGAGGCGACACAAGGTACAGATCATTTCCTTCAAATGAAAAGCAAAATGTTCTTCTAAGAAGGCCTGAGATATCCATGGCCTTAAAGCTCCTTCAGGAATATAATTTATGGTGTGTGTTTGGGGGTAGGGGTGTCAGGTAGATGTATCCCATACATTTTTACCTGCACAATGTGCATGTTTTTTCCTACGATCCTTCACCCAGAATTGTATTTTAATGTTGCAGCTGAAGACGTGCTTTTAATTACTGTGGTGCCTGTAAGAAACTCCAGGCTCCTCTGAAGTCCTCTGAAAATGCAAAGTGTTTCACAATGTATGAAGAGGTAATTTGCATGGAGAATCAATATGCTAATTATTGTGTCAACGCTTATTGTTTTGGCGTGTTTCTTGGCTCCTTGTCCCCGGGTATACAGCCACGTATGGTCCCAATTCCTCTGCGAGATGTAAGATGTGCCTTGGCTCTGCGACAGTCACAGGACTTGTTAAAAGAGATGCAAACCAAAGAAGACTGGCACAGCTTGTACTGTCTTATCCAGTCTAGCTTCATTCTGTCAGGGAACATCAATTAAATCAGATGAAGAAATTAGGGAGCTTTTGTCTAGCTGGTGAGTTAAATAAATATTGATTAAAATAAAATGATTGCTAAGCAGATGAGTCAAAATAACCCCCATACCAATTCATATGTTTATATAAAGCCAAGTGGTGTGGGAATACAAGTGTCAAATATAGGCCCAGAGATGTTCTCCTTCTTCATTTCATTTATTTCAAAGATGGTTGTGCTCTGAGTCAGGGACCAGGAATAGTTGTGCCAGGCACTGCGCTGCCTCAGAACAAAAAGACAGACTTTGCCTCTTGGCTTCTTCTGCAGCCTGACAGCTCTTTGGGACACTGGGGCCACGCACACGGGAGGAGTGCGAGAAACAGGCGGACAGTGCGGCCTTCAACATCACAGCTCCCAGCAGGAAATGGGATAAACACAGGGCACACGCAACCTCTGGCTGCAGAGCTTTGGGCTGCTGAGTTTCGGACAGATAACACCGTGATGGGGCTGTGAGCCACCCAGGACAACAGCCAAAATTGTCCTAGGAGCTTAGACACCAGAAAACACCATCTCTCTCTGCTAGACCTGTTAGTTCCTAATTGCTCCACAGTTACTAATGACTGAGCTACATAGGAAAAATTATAATGCAAGCTTGCATTACGCTTCCAGTCTTAAAGTGCTTGCTCTAGGGGCTGTGTATACGTGTGGGGCATGGGGAGGGCTGGTGGAGAGGTGCTATGGATCGGGATAAGCAGTCATAGGAGAAGAATGTGGCTCTATCCTCACCCTTATGGTCCCTGGATGCAACAAAAAACAGTGCAGGCAAAAGGGACAGGTGTGCACGTGAGAGCTCCTTGCTGTCCAGGTGTTCACAGCACAAATGAGAGTGGCTGGACCTCCTGCATTTGTCCAAATGCCCACTGCAAACTTTCTGGCATATCACTCTGCATTTCCTGTTGTTTCCCCCTCACCTGGGAAAAAGGCTGCTGGATTATTGTTTTGCCAGCCAGCTGCTAAGTTGCTGAACCAGTAGCTCACGATCAAGTCTGACACCCCACTGGACTCAAGTTTGCTTACCAAACCCTGTTACTCACCTCCCAAGGAACAGAACGGCTCCAACACCCACCCTGCGTGTGTCTTCCCTGGGACACGTGTATTTGTTGTGGATCCCAGAAATGGGGGGCCAGGCTAGGGGTTGGTGGTGGGTGCTGCTGAGTCAGTCTTGCACCTGCTCCATGCTTACTCCTCACCTCCAGCATGAAGAAAATAGTTATTTACTCTCTCTCTGCTGCAAAGATATAAAGAAAGTGCAGGGAAGGGTTTATAGTATCTTTATATTTACTAATAATTAGCGGGTATAATTTTTCCAAGTCTCCATGGTCAAGAGCTAGGAGAAAAATATTTGTAAATGGTCCTACTCCCCACCTTAGGCAACCACCAAAGCTTTCTTTTCACAAGTAGTTCTAGTTTTTCTTTATCAAGGCTGCCAAGGGCTGTCTGAGCCTAACGACAAGTCTTTTAATTTGAACAAGCGCATCTTTGGGTGGATTTTCTCCCAAAAGCTGAGATATGATACACATGCAGAGTGAAGCTAACCTAGAGAGGACCTGCTCTGCTGCTGGCTAATCTCTTTTTTTTTCCCTTTGGTCTCTGACTTGTTTTGGGTTTGTTTTACTGGAAAATTTCTGGGGTACATTTGTTAGGCCCATGCTCTAACATTTCATATTTCTGCTCTACATGTCAGCTTTTCATTTTCAAACTGCTAGCTACTATCAGGTAACTGAGGTTAACGGAGGTCTCTTTCTTTAGCTGTGGCTTAGAAAGCAGAGGAAGAGTAGAGACTACCGAGAAGTCCCACTTGAAATTTGGCAGGGTGCTTTTGCTCCTTTACCTGCAGTAATTAAGCTCACCCCGCCCCAGCCCCTGGAAAGCAGCCCTGCCAGCGGGACACCTCCAGCAGCCACTCTCACAGGTGAGCACAAAGGCTCACAGAGCAGAAATGCCTTCGGGCCCCCAGCATGTCAATAGGTCTGCTCAGCTATGCCGAGTTTAGTTATGTATTTTAAGTTTCTTCCTGAACCAGGGTCTTAATTCTTGTGCCATTTTACTGGAACAGAGAGGTCAGATTATTTATAGGTCGGTCGCCTTTGTGTGCATGAAGCTAGCAATGCCTTCAGTGCTCCAATTTCTGGGACTCTTTTTCCCTCTGGCTCTTAAGTCTCAACTATTCTCTCCTAATGCAATAACAGTAATTATCCTATCGCCGGCCACCGCAGCACTCTGCATTAGCACCTGCCTTACCTAGTGCACAGCAAGGCTGGCAGCCAGGTAAAACCCCTGTAATTTATAGCTCATCAGAGAAGCCAACCAGCCCACGGTCTTCCTGTTTTGCAAAGACACAGACTTATCACCTAGGTGCTGCTGCGATGGGTGCACTGGAAAGGCAGGAAGATAAAAGTAGTGCACATGCAAGCTCTGGCCCCATCTCTGTTTGTGTTCCCTGTTGTTTCATCCAGGCATGCAGTCAAGCAAAATCATCATGGCTCGATGCAACCAGGAGGCAATATTGATGTGTTTTTGCTTCCCAGTAGACCCATGACATTTCACAACGTAATTGTTGTTTCGTATCTGGCTGCTGAGTGTGGAACAAGAGATGTGGAGCTGGCCATGCCAGGGTGTCTCTGCTGAGGCTGAAATTCAGAGGCTGAAATTCAGATGGGAACATCTCAGATGTTTTATGTGGCTGGTGTCCTGTAGCACCCTGTAGGGTGTGCTGTACGATGCATGGACTGACTTCACTCCTTCAGTCCTTGTACAGTTTGATGACCAGAGGGCTGGAGCACCTCTGCTATGGACACAGGCTGAGAGAGTTGGGGTTGTTCAGTCTGGAGAAGAGAAGGCTCTGGGGAGACCTTACAGGACCTTCCAGTACCTAAAAGGGGCTACAAGAGATCTGGATAGGGACTTTTTCAAGGGCATGAAGAGATAGGACAAGGGGCTTTGAAAAAGGGTAGGTTTAGATTAGATATCAGGAAGAAATTCTTCACTGTGAAGGTGGTGAGACACTGGAACAGGTTGCCCAGAGAAGTTGTGGATGCCCCAATTCCTGGCAGTGTTCAAGGCCAGGCTGGATGGAGCTTTGAGCCATCTGGTCTTGTGGAAGGTGCCCCTGCCCATGGCAGGGGGTTGTAACTAGATGTCCTGTAAGGTCCCTTCCAGCCCAAACCATTCTATGATTCTCTGAAATTCTCCTTCATGACAGCACTTGTGGTGTGTCTGCTCCTGGGAGGAGAAAATAGTTTCTTTAACTGCTAGGCTGACACATCCAGCAGGATTTGGAGGACAGTGGTATTTGATGAGGATAGATGAAACTAAGAGCAGATCTTGAAAGATCACTCTTGACATCCCAACCTCATGCAGGCAAGACCGAATAGCCCTTTGTGCAGAGGGTGCAAACACACACACACATCTGCACTGGAGAGATCAGCCAAGCAAAACCTTCTCTGACACCCTTTGGACTTGGTCTGCTGCTGTTCTTCAGGTAGTGAGGCGCATTTTCCAACATGCCTTAGAACACCTCAGGATGATAAGCGCAAACTTACTAGCAAAGAAGTTTCTGGCAATGTTTTGTTGCTTTTGCACTTCTGATGGTCCCATGGCCCCTGAGACTCAGCAGGAGCAAAGCAGTGGGGTCACAAGTACATTTTCTCTTTCCTCCTTTAGCTGCTGTTCATGTTTTTGGCTGAGATGAAAACTCTTTTGGAAATTATTCATATCTTGGTTCAGTGCTTTGGCAATCTGAGGAGACTCCATTATTCAATGATGCTTCACGCTAGCAGTGGTAGGGCCCAGATATCCTTGGATTTGACAACCAACAAACATCTTCATCAGTGAAGTCATACAAGGCGATGTTGTTTTGATGTGCAATTAAGTTACTAGAGATCTAGTCACAGAGCAGAGCTTTGAACTAAGTAGCTCTCCCTGTTTGAAGCAAATGGGGAGAATAAACACAAATACATGTGCGTCTGAGGCTTGGTTTGCCAGCGGGCAAGCTGACAAGTGGGGCAATGTTCCTCAGCAAAGCTGACTCGAGTGGAGAAGGTGAAGGCTTCTGTGCAGGGGAGGCACAGACAGAGGCGTGGAGGTGAGGCATCCTGCACCCTGCCTGCTCATGCCACGTGACTGGGATGCTCAGTTCTCTTGTTAATCCTGGAGAGCCTTGCAGAAAAAGGACTTTATCATTTAGAGGCCAAAAAATACTAGTGTAAGCATCAGGAGCAAACCTGAACTGAAACTTGCAAAGCACTGCAGAAAAAAATGGGAAAAACTTCTTCAAAATCAATGCAAGGAAGGAAAAAAAGCAAAGTCAGACTGTTGTGCAGTAAATGAGATTAAAGATAATTTAGGCATGGCCTGCAATCAAAGGAGTATTTTACCTCTGCTCTTGTTTAAGGAAGACAAATCCTAGGGGTAGAAGAAGGCTGGTTAATGGGAACAGGGATATGGAAATAGAATCGTTACTGTGCTCAAAGAGCAGGTGGCGTTCCTCTCGGGGAGGCAGGTCATGCCTGTCCAGGAGTTCTGGAAAGACCAGCATGAGAGGTGGCACGTCTGCTAGCAACTGTTTTTACACATCTGCCAAGTCAGAGAGGGAGCCCGTGACTGCGAGATATCCATTACAACGTGTTCAGTTGTGCAGGGTTAAAAAATAATCCAGCCAACCATTGGCATCCTTGTAACTCTGACCTCACTGGTATGTGGGGCTTTGGAGCATGCCTTGAAGGTTAATTAAAAATGCAAAGGCACATCAAAAATGGGATGAAGTGCAACTAAAGGCACATCCTGCCAGACTAACCCGATGGTTCTCTTTGATAAAACAATTATTTTTCCAGACAGGTGATATCTGCCAGATTTCCTTTATCTAGACTACTTTAATGTATTTGCTATGATGTCAAGTGAGAAACCACTGATGTTGCTGGAGACAAAATAGATTATTAGAGAAATTGTGTTGTTGGTAAGAGGAGGAGACAATGAGTGCTGAGGCTGGCGATCTCAGGTCAGGAGGAGTTATCCGTGAGAGTTCTTCAAACAGGAGTTTTGGGACCAATTTTGTTTCACTGTTTGCGTTAATGGCACGCTCCTGGCCCATGTGAGCACTGTGCTGACAAAATGTTCTGCACAAAGCCATGAGGCTCCCACCACTGCTGGCATGGAGGTGGTTTGCAGGCCAGGCAAGATGAGCAGGGCACCTTGAGAATGGCTGTAATAAAAGGAGGGTGACATTCAAGTAAAAGACAAAGAGTCATGCAGGTGAAAATGGATGTCAGAGGTGGCTTTTGCTATTAACAGAGAGTGAATCAGTTGGGAAAAGGACTGAGGAAAAAGAAAAATCAGCATTAGGTACTCACAGGAGAGTTGTGTGCTGCCACCTTGATTCTGATGTTGCATCTATTTCCAGCAGAGAAGAGGAAGTATTAGTACCCAGATCAACTCTCCTCCCTTCCCACCCCTCTTTTCTGGAAAGATGCATTAACAGCAGAGCAGCAGAGAAGACTTGGAGGGAGACCAGGAGACCGGACACATTCTTTCCAGGAGGCCACAGGAAGTTACTGGAGCACATGCATGTGGTCATGGAGATGGAGTTTGATGAAACAGGCACTCTCTTGCTGTCTCAAGCATCTAAGTGCTCCCTGCTCCAGCCTAAGGCCAGCCTCCATTGTTGCCAGCCACTAGCATATCCACATCTATTTTGTTTGGATTAGGGTCAAATCAGCCCCTGGAACAAGAAGCAGAAGTGGGGGATGGAGAAAAGCTCAGTGGTGCCTCCCAGTGCTTTGGTACCAAATGATCCTGGGATCAACATTCCACTCTCTGTCCTAGGAGCTGCCAGGTCTTCCACCCCCAGTCCCTGGCAGCTGAGTCCTAGCATCAGGGGTCTGACTCTGAGAGTGGCATTCTGTAAGGAGCAGTTGCAGTGGCGTGCAATTGCATTTGTTTTAATATTTTTCCTTAAAGCTTGGAAAAGCAATGAAAAAATGAATAAAAACAACTGCCTGTCTACATGATTCATAGCCAGAGCAACCAACTACATCTTGCTCTGCCTAGAAATTACCAGAGTTTTCATGCATGTGTTGTGGAGAAGGGAATTTGCAGAAGGGCTCCAGGTGAAGTCTAACCAAACAGGTACGAGCAGTACCTGACCCTCTGGCTATGCCTCAGGCCAGTCAGAGATGGAGCAACCTGGGTCTAGAAGCTACATTGCTGCCTTTGTTGGAGATGCACTGGGAGAGGGGCTGTTGTAGTGGGCTGTCAGATACAGCCCAGCAAGTGGCCAAGAAATGGTTTCCAGCCCAGGTTTGTTGCCTGAATACTCAGATCAGCAAGGGGAGAAGTGCTTGGGGCTGCAGGGCCTTTTACACAGGGACTGCAAGGTTACATTCCAGAATTTCTTCAGCTCCTCTCGGAACTAATACTGTCTCCATCACTGCTGCCTTTCTAAAGAGAGGGGTGAGAGAGAATGGCAGAATGTGAGAGAAGAGTAAGTGAGACAGAGAAGAGCTGGATGCTCATGCAAAACTTCAAGAATTAAAAGTGGCGGCTCCTAATGCTTGTGTAAGACCCACACGGTGTTTGCAGCCTCGGCAAAGCAGTCAGGCAAGCTCTGGCTCCTCTCACGAGAGCAGTCGGGAGCAGAGCAGGACTCTCCCATCAGGGAGCCCTGGCAGGCTCTTGATTAACATGTTGGTGTTGAGAAGCTAAGTCAAATACAATTATTAAACTGATTATTCATATTCCATTCTGTTCACTGTTGGAAGATACTCCTTTTGGGGTTGTGTTTATGGGCCATACAGATTGTCAGAGTGAATCTAATTAGCAAGAGTAATCCAAATGGAACAATGACTGGTAATTGTTAATGATGCAAGTGCCTATTATACCAGCTCAAACGAAATCTTGGGTTGCAAGCAGCACTGAAAGGCAAAAGAACATTTACAGTCGTACATAAAACACTACAAGTCCTTACCTTGCTGCTCTCAGGTGTGGTTAAGCTGAGCTTCCATCTGTACAACAGCAGTGACTTGTGAAATGCTTCCTGGTCACCAAAATAAAATGCTGCAAGAAATGAATGACCTGCAGAGCTTTGGTAGGAGGGGTGGTCTGTATCTGGGCTGAAAGCGATCCCTTGCTTTGCTTTCACCGGCACCAACCTCAGCTGCCTACAGAACTGATTTTAAAAAACAGGACCCTTTTTACTTGCACAGTCCCTGGATTGTGTCTCCCGCCCAGGGGTCGGAGCATCCAGGGCCGCCAGCTGTTGGTGCTGCTCTTGGCATGCATCTCCAGCTCCACCAAGCAAATGTGGGGCGGGCCGCCGTCCAAATATTTTGGATTCAGTTTGGATCGTGAATTATGCAATGCACACAGGCGCACACACAAAACCTATTTTGTTGTTTCTGCCAAAACAGGTGGCAGAAACAACAGGAGGTGGGCACGTAGACCTTTCCAACTGTACAGTGAGCTGTGCATGTGAATTTGTTGAAATGATCCAGTCCAGGGCCTGCACTTTGGTTAGCAGCCCCCAAACCAGAGTGCTGATGACTGGCACTCCCACTCTGCCGTGCTTCAACAGCCAGTGGAGCCGGGACAACTCGTAGCTGTCGTGGATTTGGTCCAGCACTGAGCTTCAGCTCTCATATGAGATGGCCCTGATCCCATGCCTCACTTCGCTCTTTCTAGCCTTGAAAATGTTTTGGATGGGTTTTCAGTTCAAGACCTACTTATTCCTCTGTTTTTTGGGTAGGATGGGTTTGTAAGAAATGAGCTGTATAGAAATGTTGTGAAAGGTGGTTTAAGCTGCAACATTTCGGTTTTCAGAAGTTAAACACAAGTTAGATGTCTTTTTGGCAACACTATAAATGTATATGTGATGGGAAGCCTGGACAGTTGAAACACTTTTTTACTTATTCATCCTTCCAAATGTGTGTGAGCAAGACAACCTGGTACGGACAGAAATGCAGAATCTCCCTTGCAGTATTTACTTTTTATTTGCTGTGTCATGAAAGATGGGAGTTATAACAGACAAGGGTAGGAAGGAAAGTATAAGGAATAACGTGAGTGATAGTTGTAAGACCAGAGCATTGGATAAGGCTTCTGTGTCCTTGACCAGAATGTGCAAGCTGGCTGATAAATATCCTTTCATTCATATGGTGTTGGAGCGTTGGAGATGAAGTAGGACATTCAGCTAAAAGGAAAATATTTTAGTTAAAAGAGAAAAAATATTTATATTAACAGCTGCAGAACTTGAATAAAAACAAACAAAAGGGCTGGAAAATCTAATTCAGATACTTTTGTTTTAAATAGCATTGAAGAGAGGTCTGACATAGTTGGAGTCTTAAAAAGCCTCAAAATTTCAACAACACTTTTTTTTTATAAAGGTTTGGCAAAATTTTTAAAAACAGAAAGAAAAGAAACCTTTCTTCTGTGTAGTCCTCTTCCTAAAGCAGATTTGAGTCATCATAATGAGTCCACTGAATGGCACTCAGTTTTGCCACGCACACATGAGACTGAAAATTAAAAACCTGTGAAAGTACACAATACATTTAATGTATTTTAAGGATTTTTGTTTGAGGTTTTTTTCCCCAAAGACTTTACATAGAAGCTTTTCCATGTATCTAAATTCATACTTAGGAATGTATTTTTCACAGCTAAGAATGTCATCATAACTTCAATTTTGCCTTGAAAATAATGATGATATTTGACTTTTTCTATACTTTTATTTCTCCAGGATTATAAACGGTGATTTTTTTATTTCTCTTTGCTATTGAGGTGTGTCAAGGAATTTCAAAGGCAAACAAAATTTTGCCATTGAAAGCAAAATTCCTACACTGTCAGGCAACCCTTGTTTCAGATAATGAGAGTGAATTTTTATTTTGCAAGTTATTTGAGTAAGAGAATGCATAAAAAACCCCAGCTCAGTTATATTCAAACTCAGTTGAACAAGGCACCATGGAGCCTGGACTAGTGTAAAAGCTGGTCCAATTACGAGCAGGGGGTTGTGCCATCAGAGAGCTCCAGGGATCCCTTCCAACCCAAATTATTCTATGTTGCTAAAATAAAATTTTTTAACTTCACAATTTCTAGCATATTTTTTCTAGACTTATTTGAATCTAGACTTCTTCCAGATCTGAACACTTCTTAAGAAAAAATCAAAACTAAGGTCAGAGTTCATTTGTCTTTTTATTATTATCAGTTGCAATAAATAAATCTGTTACCTTCAACTGGAGGGCTAGAAAATAATTAAAAATTACAAGGAGACCTCTTGGTTTCGTTTAAGAAGAGTGAACAAATGCTCAAGAGGAATCTTCACAAGCCGTTTTGTTAATTCACTTACTGTGTAAGAAGGCATAACAGAACCAGCAAGACATCTCGGATCATATTATAACCAAGCTTTATTCTGCAACAGCTTCAATATACTAACAAAAACATTACGTCTTTATTGCCCAAAACCATTGCACTGTAGGTAACTTAAATTGCCTGGTGGTTTAAATGTACTTGCACGGAGACATCTCTGTGATGCGAGTTTCTCACTTGAAATTATCAGTCGATGGAACATTTAAGGGCACAAAAAGGGGAGAAGTGCGGCAGAGCAGGTCGAGGTGGGCTCCCTGGTACACAGCTGGGCTCTCCATTTTGCCGTAACTTAGGGAATACACCATTCCACGTATACAGTCCCCAGAGGACTCAAGAAGGATGCAAGTCTTATTTATTCCAGAATCCATGAACCTGTATAAGTGGAAGTAGTTTGTTTTGTTAAGCCATAGATCAATCTTTCAAGTCTGTTTCTTTTAGCATGGCTCCTGTGGGTTTTGAGGAGCTAGAACTATCCCACTTGTGACTGAGAGTGACCTGGAGTGACTATTTCTGTGCCTCAGGCACAAAGAGTTGTTATCAAAAGATTAAACGACAAAAATCGCAATTACATTTCTTGATTAAATGACCTCATCACTTTTCTTTTGAATGTACATTCAATGCTATCCCAAGATGTCATCCAGTATCAGTGTCTACTACTCCTGTTGGTCCACATGACTTCTCCATTCATTTACTCTCCTGTGGGTTGAGGTTCTTTCTTGTCTACAAACACAGAATCAGAGGAGGAAGCAGCAGGAGGAGAAAACAGCAGCTATCCAGACAGGATAGGAGAAGTTTTGTTCCCAGCCTGTGAACATTGAAACCTGGGAGAGATTCGTACCAGAGCAGGATGAGGTTTACAGCATCTAAATTCCACATAACATCTAATGTTTACTGTTGGACATTTGCTCGTCCCCTGAAAAACATTGGTTAAAAAACCCTACACCAATACTTTTTAACTTCATCTCCCTAATCCCTAATTATAAAATGTGATTATCAAAGAACAAAGAATTTGCCCTACTGTCATTATGATGTACAATTTACATACTACCCCATCCTCCCAGTACAGGTTGGTAATTTTTAAAGGGCACTAAAATATGATAATAACAAGTATTACGCCTGCTGATGCATTATGAAATGTATCCCATTAGTCACTTTATATCTGAAAGGCAGAAAAAATTTCAACCTAGCAACAGAAAGGCTTTTAGGATTAAAAAAAATATTTGGCAGGCAGTAGGCGTGTTAAACTATGCCAGGAGGAGCCCAATTGGAGGTTTCTAGAGACAACAGGAGCATAAATAAGTTGCCATCCATGTCGCCCACCACAGAGCTGGAAGAAAATTCAAAGCTTTGTAACCTGAATGAGCAACAGAAAAGCAAAGGACAGCCTGGTGGTAGCTGTGGCCTCGCTCTGGGATCCTTGGGAGGAACTACTGCCCTACAAAGCCACAGAGAGAAACATGGCAGCAGATATTCCAGCTCACCTGAGCCCCACTGTGCCATGCTCCTGCTCTTCATGTGGATCTCAATAAAGGTACCTCACTTCCTTAGCTCAGAAGAACTGATCCACTACCAAAAATGCTCAATTAATGATGGTGCTGATGAGACAGATTGAGACATTCTTGCCAACACTTCTTTTTTCCCTCCTGCACAGGAAAATAGCTAGTGCAAGAAGATTTTACTGGAAAGCAGAGCAAGCAGAACACTTCAGTTCTGGACACAAAGCAAGCCAGGCAAAGGACAAGAATTCTTCCTGTTGTTTATTTATATCAGTTACTACCTAGAAAAGTTTTTCTTTTTTTATGTGATCTCTAATTTATTCTGGAACAGAAATGTCCTTGATTGGCCAGGCAAAGGCTTTTCCCATGAGAACTGTGTTTTAATCACACTACAATTTTCATTCAATCCTTTTTGTTTGGACAAGGAGCTCTTTCAGCAGAAGAGGAGTCTGCAGCCAGCGAAGAATCCCTGTGTAGCTCAAGACTGACTGCTAAAGAGAAACACACAGCAGTACTTCATTTCCCAGGTGTGTCCAAGCTCAGGGCCAGGCAGTTCAGAAGGCAGACAGGGAACTTGTACAGGCTTTATTGAAGGTATGAAATATCCTCCTGCCTTAGCAGGACACATACCTCAGCCACACAGTGCTATATTCCCTAAACTCATCCTAAAATGAGATGGAGGGACAGCTTTTTCCACTTTTGAAGGGACGCTGCTTTCGTGTCTGAACACAACAAGTAAAATGAGCAAAATGAATATCAACCGGAGGGATATCTACCTGTTGGAGAGAGTCCAGAGGAGGACCACCAAGGTGATTAGAGGGATGGAGTACCTCTCCTGTGAAGAAAGGCTAAAAGAATTGGGATTGTTCAGCCTGGAAAAGAGAAGGCTTTGGGATAACCCAATTGTGACCTTCCAGTACCTGAAAGGAGCCTACAGGAAAGATGGAGAGAGACTATTTACAAGAGCATGTAGTGACAAGATAAGGGGGAATGGCTTTTAACTGAAGAGAATAAATTTAGGTTAGATATTAGGAAGAAATTCTTTATTGTGGGGGTGGTGAGACACTGAAACGTGTTGCGCAGAGAAGCTGTGGATGCTCCATTCCTCAAGGCGTTCAAGGACAGGTTGGAGGGGGCTGGGAGCCATTTGGTCTAGTGGAAGGTACCCTTGCCCACAGCAGGTGGGTTGGAACTAAATGATCTTTAAGGTCCCTTCCAACTCAAACCATTCAGTGGTTCTGATTCTATTAAATGAGCATAATGAATGCATGTCACCCCTCAGTCCTGGAGGGAGCTGGCCTGTTCACACGACGCTCCTTCTGCTGCACACTGCAGGCCACCAGAGGAAGGAAGCCTGAGAGAGGACAAGCTACACCTGCAGGAGTCAATGTTCCTGTTCTCAGTGGGAGAGGAAGGTGTTTGCCTTATTTCATTGGCAGTGAGTGACGGGTTTTGTGCCAAGCCTTTGGGAAAGGTTCTACGCTGCACAAGCGGGTGGCAGGGTCACTCTGAACAGAGTGTTTCACAACACTGACAAAGAAACACTGTCTGTGCCTCTTGCAGCCTGGCCCCCAAATGCCAAGCACAAGTGGCCCAGTGGCAACCCCATGGAGGATGCCAGTGAGCAAAAAACAGTGCTGGGCAGGGTAAAGTAGTCTGCTGCTGGTTATCTGAGAAGCTTTCAGATGCTTCCTTTCTTATTCCCACTTACTAGAGAGGGTGCTGGGACTGATAAACCTCTGCCTGGAGTGAAACCCTTCCCACCTTCTGCGTTAAACAGAATTCACTTTACTCTAGTTTGGAGACAAGTCGTAAGCAGTAATTTGAGGATACCTAAAATGGCTGAGCACTTCCCTTCTGTTCAGCCCAGGCTTTGTGTTCCCTTATCATGAATTAGGTAGAGCAAACATAGCCAGACAAAACATGGGCTGAAACCTGCCATCAGAGCTCGGCCCCATCACACAACCAGTGCCCGAGGCTGGAATTCGATCATGAGAGAGCTAATAATAACAACACACAGCAAAGAGCAGAGTACCTTGCTGCTGTTGCTGAAAGCATGAAAAATACCATCTTAATTTAGAGACTTATTATGGCAGATTATGGCAAGGCATGCCAACAAATGTGGAGCAAGCTAGAAGTGCTATGCTACAATATGGACTCTTATTGTAATAATAATAATAATAATAATAATAATAATAATAATAATAATAATAATAATAATAATAAACCTGCTGAAAATACAGTTTCAAAAAAAAGAAAGGACATTCTGCCGTTTATTCAACAATAACGAGAAAAACTATGACATCCACAAAATATTCTCTCTTTAAAGTGGGCGAAAATAAACTAAAATGAGCCAAATTACTTTTCTGCTTCTGAAAACCTGTTAAATGCTCCCATGGCCTGAAGAATATTTCACACAAATTATTTCAATCTTTTTTAGATTTGTTTTTCATTGTTAATATGTACATTTTGTAAAATTTTATTCTTAAAACCAGTAAAGCTCACACTCCAAGAAACACAGGAACTTCAAAGCCTGGTGGCATTTAATGGCTTTCATTTTACCTGGATGTGAGAAAAACCCTAAAATCTCTAAGACGTGTCTGTGAGCTCAGTTAGGAGGCAGTGCTTGCATACATGTCAGAGGCAGCAGCACACGTGCAGGACCCATCAGTTTGCTAGGCTGCCTTCTTGTGCTGCTCCAGCTGGGGAAGCAGAGGGGGGCTGCAGACCTGCTGGAGGCTCCCTTGGGTTGAAGTAGGATCTTAGCTTCAGAAGGCCTGAAATTCCTTGCTCCTCACTGCCCTCGGCTTCCCAGCAGACCAGGAACAGGACAGGTGGAGAAACTTAGGCATAGCCCCGGGGTTGCTGTCCTGTGACGTCCCTCAGGGCCATCACTGGTACTCTGCACCAGGGCTCCCAGTGCCAAGCTACATTCAGGCTGTTGTTTGCTTTTTCTTGGTGTCTCCTATAAAGCCACTGTAGTACAGGAGCAGGCTGCACCACCACCAGCACTGTCAGAGCTTTCCACATGCACCCTGGGAGGCGACCTGCATTTCATTCAACAGCAGCTTATAATTATTATCTGGGGTTTCTTAGTGAAATTCTAGAGAAATCCTAAATTTGGTTGGAAAAAGATCAGCCTTTTCTGTTTGCAGTTACTTGCTGGAGAGATTATTCTCAGGAGTTATAAACCATTCTCCAGCAAGGAAGGAGTGTTTGGGATTTCCAGCATTAATGCTCCTAAGAAATCATTTGGCTGTCACTAACGTTATGTAAATAGATGGTTCATGTTTATACTCTACAAAATGCATTTACAAGAAAAGGGCTGACTAATTCGGAGGTCAGCTTCTAATTCAAGGTTAGTGCTCAACAGT
Organism: Oriolus oriolus; assembly: GCA_013400235.1. Lineage (NCBI taxonomy): Eukaryota > Metazoa > Chordata > Aves > Passeriformes > Corvidae > Oriolus > Oriolus oriolus. Next base: position 1,438,216 of record VXBT01000852.1, on the reverse strand, counting down.
TTTTTTCCCCTGCCAAATAAAACCACTAAAGGCTAAATTAAAACCATGTGCTCTAACTTACCTTTATGTAGTTACTGATATAAAGAGGGTGGAAGCAATTTTGCTGTCAAATTTAATGCCACTGTCTAAGGAGTGAAGTAAAACATCCTGCAGGAGTTTTTGCACAAGGACACATATCAAGGGTGCCTGACCTAGAAGGTGTGAAGTGCTTGAGTACATGAAAGCCACCTTTCAGTGACCTGTCACTATTACAGACTAGAGGCTTTATTTCCTAGGAATACATTGAAATAAATAGCAATTTAATGAGCAAATCATCTTGCTACAGGGAAAAAAAAAAAAGGATCAGCATGAAGACATTTGACCCATACTAGATGGTAATATTGGAGATGGTTGCCAAATTTCTGAAAATTACCAGCTTCCAAAACTTGTACCAGAATTTTATTCTCCCTTTTAGCCATTTGTTTATTACTGCTTAAACGTCACCCAGTCCTTGAAATTTCACTTAAAACTGAAATGAAAACTAAACTCTGCTCCTTTTTATTAGTTTCTTGGGTGTAAATAAAACCTTAAATTCATCCAGCACCTTCTTCAAACATTTTGCCTGGAGAGAGTGGGAGTTCTCACCTGAGGACTTGAGCAGAAGGTCAGTGATGCTATTCGACTTCTGCCAGACTAGAAGTAGGGTGCAACGTTTCTGTTGAGCCCCGTGAACATGCTCCCAAATGGTTGAAGGACTGAGGTCTGTCTGGCCCCATCACTCAGTCCCCCCGTTTGGCCCAGGTCTGTGAATGTTTGTCAGGGAGATAAAACCCAAGCAGATGTAGTGCTTGTTGAGCGCTGGTAACTCCCATGCAGAGCCAGCCTGGTCAGGAGCTTCCCAGCTCCTTGGCTACTGAGCTATGAACCCTGCTTGGGGTCATGTAGCCTCTCCCACAGATCCCAAACAACACTTCTGGTGCCTACAGCTGCAGAAGAAAACCTTTGGTTTATGAATGGAGAATTCAGCTGTGTGGCATTCATCTGTAGAGCCAGCCAGCTCAGAAAGTAGGTTTCTTTCTGGCAAAATCATTGTGGTTATCTGACTTTGAAGTATAAAATACAAGTTGGATTATGAAACAAATAACAAAGGTTTGCACTTCATTGCCCCAGTAAAAACAACCACTTAGTTTGTACTATGGGGGTTTGCATCTGTTCCGCAGCATCAAAAATGTCACCTGTCCAAGAGCTCAAGTTTCCCACAATGTCCAGTTTTTATAACACACTTACACATCACAGTGGCCAAGTGCATACCACAGACTACAGGTGCTGAAGGAAATACAAGCAACAGCCAACTGTAGGATGTGTCTCCAGTTCAGTGAAGGCCAGGAAATAAAGAGCATCCATTTATTTAACTGCACTGGGCAGGGACAGCAGGGGAATATGGTGGCCGAATGCAGGGCTGGGCTTGCCATGCGGCTGCCTGTTTCCACCTGGGTCAGGAGGGCTCCTCTGCCCTTCACAGGACTGGAAGTGTCCCTGCAGCCCACAGCCAGTGCAGGGTGGATGTGTCAAACAAGTCTCCCAAGTAGTGGGTATTTGTGTTACCTGGAGACACACCGTGCTCCAGATAGAAATAACAGGGATGGCTCCAGGTTCAAGGCACTGGCCCAGGCACTAAACTGACACCACAGCCTGAAAATTACCGAATCTGTTCAGAGTAAAACAAAGATCTCACAACTACTATGAAAAGTGCTAAGTACTCACCCTCTGAAAAGGATTTCTCAGATGCTGAACGTCATATGTCTCTGCTGAAGTCTTATTTCCCAAACCCTCATCTCATTTCAGGCTTTATGTTCATATTGTACCTTTAAACCCAACGAATCCTAAATTTCTTTGCTCAACTGAACTACCACTGAATGTATAAAGATCCATTTTCAGTATGTGCCCAGACTTGATGTGGTGACACCAGAAGAACTGCTGTTACTGTCATCTCATATGCAAATTTTTGTCTCTAAAAATGGTGACCACATGCTTTTACTGTAGGCTCAGTATTGTCTGTAGGTCAAGAACAGTGTCCAGGGGTGGGACCCAGCACTGAAGGGGAATAATCAGAGGAATTATTACCTAACATTGAGCCTATATAACTTTAGTAACTCACATTGCGTCTGTACCCAGGTTCTGACCATGACTATTGTGGTAACATGCCTTCCATGAGGAATGCTGCCTGGAAAGAAAGAGCTTTAGGTTTTTGGATTAAGTGGAGAAATGGTTTTGAGTGGATCAGCCAAGATAGCAATAATTGTTATGAGGCTTAATGTAGCTTGTGCAGAAAATATTTCTCAATTGCTTATGGTGGATTGTCAGATGTAAGAGCAGGCAAATTGAGCAGACTGTGAAAATAATCCTAGCATAGCTTCCAACAACAGAAGTTAAACTTTTTTGTTGCTAAGAAATGTGAAATTACAAAAAGCAGTAATACCAGTTGCTGCAGTACCAACGAAAGCATAAAATATTGTTAGCTGCAGTCATTCATTATACATCATCTGATTAAAAGAACCTGATAAGTAGCATTTTCCAAGGCTTGCCCTTAGATAAAATTATGTTTTGGCAGAAAAGGTCTTCTGCATTGACATGTATTGCATACTGAGAAAACAGTTTTAGAAACTTTACTGAAGAGAGCATATTTTTCCTGCTGTTCACTAAAGACTCACATCATATTAAAACACTTCCAAGGTTTTTCATTATTTGAACAGGGTCTGATCAGTTACTTGTCTGAGTGATTTCAATATGGTAATGCAGCAGTGATAGAATTTTTTTGAAAAAATAAAACAGTAAGATAGATTGCAACCAAATTATTTGAATTTCACTACTATCCTTAGTTGCAGATGCCAGTATTAACTCTGGGAGGTGCTACTTTCTAAAAATTTAATGAAAAATGAGAATGAATGATTGCTGCCAGCTAACTGTTGAAATCATATATATTGCATACCTCCATAATAGATGATCATTTAATCTTCATTTAATCTTGAGGGTTATGCTTAGCTTTCGATCATTTAGGGGGTTTAATCATCTCCCCAAATGTCAGAATTACCAACCTTTGTCAAACTTCAATTCATGGAAGTGATAAGGCAAGCCTTCACATGGCAGTTTATCTCTACACCCTAAAGTTGAAAGATCTTCAAATGTTTTCCAGCCAGTAGAAGTTATTTCTGTCCAGTAGTTAAGAATTGCTCAATTGTAATTTTAAAATTCTTTAAGGATGAGTTAGATGGTGATGAAGGAAAGATGTTTTCAGTGACTGAATACTCCTTATCTTCATCTCACACTGCACTAAAAGTTTGACTGCTCTAATTTTCAAGCTATCTAATCTTTTATGTGCTAAAGCATATGAAATCATGCATTATTAGAAGTATGAATTACAAGAACAGTTCATTTATTTGGTGTTATATATACCCTTTATCTAAAATGCATTATGTGGTTAAAATTTTTTCATTTGGTAATATTCATTAAGTCTCAAACTCTTCTTTCAGAGAACAAAAATGCTTCAACCTGATTGAGATATTTTATCTGGGGAGATAAAAGAGTGACGTTTTTACAAAATCTATAATCATCAGTTAATGTTTTGATGCTTGACAGTGAATTGGATGTGAATTCTGTGTATAAGGGATGTTCTTTACTGAGAGATCTATTCAAGTGAGTGGACAGGCCTCAGGAGTCTCACAATGGAAAACAGCCACATATTCTTCCTTCAGAAATGTGAGTTTTTCAATTTCTTAGAACATGTGGAATGTGTTATATTCCTTTCACTGTTGCATCTCAGGCACGCATGAATGACTATTTTCTTTGTATACACATAGTCTGAAAGAGTGCAGAAATCTATTACAGGCAAAGTCTATTTAATGCTGAGCTTTCAATTTAAATTATTTTCATTGTAGAAGTAAGGAGTTTTATCACTTGATTTTTTGTAAAGATGTGATTACAGTACTAAGACAATGCATATCATTTTACCAATAAAGTGAAGCTTATCCGAGTGGAATGCCACAGTTGAGAGGAGGGGACATTTCCACCTTGAAGAAAATCAGACGATGCTTGAAAGGCAAAACAGAATTTCCCCGAAATGTCCTTTAAAAGAATGTTCCCAATTCCTACCTGAAATGGTGGCCATCCTGCCCAAGAATGATGCTTTCAGGACATATGATTTGTTCTACAATGAAAACACAGTGTGAGCCTGCACTCGTGCTTTTTAGATTAGTCCTAGGATTTGGGGATTTGTTTTTTGTTTTCAAGTGTCACTAAATCTTTCGCCCTGCCCCTCTGCTGCAAGATTAATTATTTTCTGTACAAGGGCCCTTCTTTCAAAGTCCTCCATTATTCTGTTTTGACCATACTGGGGAACTTATCCAAGTCAACAGAAAGGCAGCCTTTATCTCAGAGAGGCTGTTCACGAAGTGGATGGTTTCATATATTGCTGGGGGAGAATTGCCTTAACATCACTTATTCACACTGCTGTGCCAGGTGCATCCACTTACATGGCTCAAAACGTTGCTACCACCACATCCTCTGCTGCCAAGACCATTATGTGCTCTGAGTGATGGAGCAAGAGGCAGGACTTAGATCTTCTCTGCTGGGAAGCGGAGGGAGAGAGACCGATCTTTGTGTCTCAAAAGAAAAAAAAAAAATCTGCTGTAGGGAGCCTTTTAACTCGCTGCGGCTCTGCTACTGTGAGCGCTTCGGAAGAAGATGGAGAGGAAAATAGCAGGAGTTTAGAACAAGACTCTGCTCTGCATCACTGCCCCAAGATACTGTAAAGAGGACAAAGGGAAACTGGGATATAAATAGAGAATGACATTTTCCTTGCATTGTCCACAATGAATACATTTGTACATGAACAAAATCGTTGGAACGAGACAACATGCATGCCTGATGCTGAAGAAAAGCTTGTTTGTGCTTAGTACATTGAAGACATTGTTCGAAAATAGTTCATCCTTTTGTAAATATTGCCTCGGCACTGGTGCCAGGGTCACTGCTGCTTTGCGCTATCAGCTGAATAAGTATCAGTCATGCACATGCTGCTGGGAGAAATTTTAATATGGGCACCAGATTTAAAAGCAGAAAATTATCCTCTTAAGGACTGTCCCCTTCATTTGTAGCTAATACTCCCTGCTTTACTCTTAGTCTTTTTTCTTCCAAACTTACCCTATTTTCTTGCACTTAAAGGGCGTTTCATATATGCCACCAGGAAATAAAACTTGCCCTGTCCCTCAGGCACTGCTAGTGTGTGTACAGAAAGCAGACCTCCCTTTCTGACAAAACCCTGGTAGGAGGAAATCTTGCCTTCGCTTTTCATCTGCAGTGATACAACTACAGCAGATACAGGCTACGCTCCCTCCTTGTGCAAAGTGGCTGAGGTCAGCTGAGCGGCGCCGCAGTGGATATCTTGGCTCTTCAGTTTGTTTGCTTGTTTTCTGGAAAGACATTTTTGTGGCAACATTGCTTTTCTTTTCTCCAGAAGTTTTAAGAATCCAGCAAAACAAATACTTGTACCACATGCAAAACCAAATCTACGAAATTAATACAGCATGTTCTGCATCCCGTGAAAAAAGCTTCCATGTATCCCTGAGCAGAAGGCAAATATGATGAACAAGATACATTTGTATTCATCCCTATACTCAGATTTTTTGGCAAGATAAACCACAATCTGAAACTACAAAAATTGCAGGACCCTCCAGCATTTCACACTAGCAGGCAAATATAGCTATCCCTACGATGCAGTCAAATAGATGAGGGGAAAGTGGACTAGAGACTTGAAAAAAATGATCAATGGAAAAGCTGAAAATTACACCTTTAAAAAATTCTATGATGTCCAGGCAATTTTGAAAATGTTTCTCTGCCCTAAATCAGGTATAGTTCAAGTTCAAATAAGATGTGGTAGGAGCTATTGTATCAGGCTTACACAGCGTCTGAATGTAATGATGCCACACATCCTGAAGATTACTATACTCTGCCACTCTGCGCTTTTATCTCTATGGCCATGCCCCAGGGTTAAAAGGGTTCAAATCAGGCCTCCAGATTTTGCAGTTGGGAGTTTCATTAGGCTGACAGAACAGGGACATCCCAAGTGTTTTTTCTTACAGCTTGCGCTGCTCAGTTTGAAGTTAAGTTGTATTGTGCTCACCCACCTTCACCTGGGCAAAAGGGCCAGGCACTCAATCTGCTCTCGGCTGGTGGGACAGGGCTGAGGGGACAAGAGTCCTGCTCTGCTGCTGGCTTGCTTGGTGACAGTGGACAACTTCTGAGCCCTCTGGGAAGGATGGCAGCATAGCTTGGAAGCTAGGGAGGCTGGAACTAGATACTCTTTAAGGTCCTTTTCAGCCTGACCCATTCTATGATTCTATGACAGGTGATCACCCCAGGAATCCCATTTTTTTAGGAGGTCCGTGTGCTTTAGTTCAACAACTGCTTTTGTGCATTTGACCTCTGCCTGCATTTATGGCACAGAAGATGTGCTCTTCTGGGTGTTCCTGGCTCAGATAGACTTGTCCTATTACCACCTTGATTAGCTGTGGAGTTTTTTTGCCATGTTATTGCCTTTTATTTTTTGCCATGTTATTACAACAATAAAAGTTTCACATTGTGCTGTCTCCTAAAAAAAGGGTAAATAATCTATAGATCAAGGATGAATGTCCAAAGACTGTACTAATTAATTAATGGAAAATTTACTTCATATCTGGTAAAAATGATTTGCTTAGAAATTACTCCATCATATGTTACTTCAGTCTTTCTGATAAATACCTTAATGAACGCAATTTTTATGTCTTCTAATTCAGTTCCGCCATCCAGCAGCTGTTTCAAGACTGCGAAATAGTAGATGATTGCCTGCAAAACTGTTGCACCTATTTTTTTTCCAGAAGCAATATCACAGCACACCCCAAACTAAAAGATACATATGCTTTCACACATGTAAGAGTCAACTAACAGTGGTAAAAAGTATATAAGTGAAAAAAAGAAGGCAGACCACTAAAATTCATGGTTCAGTCTTTATTATTACTATTACTTAAGTCATTTGTGGCTACTGCACAAGGTGATAAATGGATTTAATGGATTTTTTTTTAATTGGTTCTATAGTTTTTCAAACTAAAATGTTGAGAAGACTGCTCAAAACCAACCACAGTACCCAAATTGCTTTTGTTTGAGCTCTGGACACCTCAAGGTCTCATTTCAGTGTAGTTCTCTGCATATTTTCCAGCACTGCACTGGGTCTAGGATTCTATCCTTCCTCTCTCAATGGTTGAAAAATAATAAGAAAACCTAGGGGTCAAAAGAAAACAAAATCCTTTTGCAGCAAAATTATGTTGACTAGAAATGTGAATTTAAATCAGAACTAGAATCCATTTCTGCAGCAAACACTGCAACGATTGGCTTTCGTATATGGTAGAATTCAGCAGGCTTTTTGAGTAAAATTTGTAAATTTTGTTCCAAAAATCTGGAGTTAAAATGTTCCTCCAGTGCAGCAGAAAAAAGAAGATCAAAAAGTTGCCATTGTAGAAGTGAGGACTGATTACTCATAGTGGACTGAGTAATCAAGGAGACAGTAAATACTTATCTTAAGCAGGTATAGCTTCCCTCCCTAACTGCATTTTGCAGCGGGTACAGAGCCTCACCCTTCTGCCATATTTCTGGTAAGCAGAAAGGAAGTTTATCCATATCTTCACAGGACAGAATGATAACAAAGACATTGTTACACAGATACAATACAATGGAGTTATTTCAAAATACTGCTTCTCTCAGTATTGGGTGGTTCCTTAATAGACCATAAATATAAATATTCAAGGGAAAGTACTGTCAACAAAGGAACATCCTATCTTACGCCCTGGGAGTGATTTAAAGTAAGCAATTTTATTTACAGGATTCCAGCAGTAGTCTACATAAGGTTTTACCACTGTCTTTAGATGACATTCTGACATCATAAACACAATATATTATTAATTATAATTTGCTTTTAGCATCCAGGTGTCCCACTTCAGACCAGGGACCTTACCTCTAGGCACCGTAAAAATTCATTAGAAATGTGTCTTGAGAGATTAAGATGAGTATCTGGCTACATCTTGGCTTTGATTGCAAAAGAGCACACTGTCAAGCATCTTAATAACATATTTACTGATGTTCAATTAGATGCTAGAGAACAAAATTGATCACCACACTTAAAAATATTTGCTGCTGCCTTACAGCAGTGAAAAATGTTACTATCCATCATGCATATGGCAGAACCCTTGGCTTAACACCAGTTCCTGCAATCACCCTCCACACCTTGCGGAGGAGCTGCCAAGTGCATCCAACCCTGCTTCTCCTCACCTACAGTTTTCCACATGTTCCTGAGCAGCATTGACAGGGAAGGCTGTTGAAGTCTGAGAACAAAAGCCCTCAAAAAAAATATGCCCTTCCTGTCCAACTACAGGTTAATGGATCCAGTGTTCTCTCTTGCTTATCAGTGATTTTTAGCATGACATTGAACAACTGCTTTACCATTATTAGTAGATTTGATCTACGAGGATAAAAGAGGGCAAGAGAGGTGCAAATCAGGGTGAAACTATGATCAGACTATTCTATATACTCACCCTCAGCACCCCTTAGCGTGTTTCCAGTAGTGCCATAGCTACCTCCTCTTATGTTGGATTTTTTCCTTTGGCTTTTCTGAAGGTGGGGGAGAAGCCTGCGAAGCAAACTGTTGTTTTCCTTTAGTGCAGTGGGTTTTGTCTGCTTGTCTGATATTGGCTTTCTAGCTTTGATTTTGCAATGTTTTTTAAACACACGTGTTGCCATGCCTTTACACTAAAGGCATACAGACCAAAGAAACATGTGCAACACTTGGAAAGTCGTAGAAGAGTTTCACACAGCACCATAATAATGAGATTTTATTTTTTAAAAAATTTTGTTCCCTGTCCCTTTCTTTGCAGTTCCTAACATTTAGCTTGCTTTTTGAACCACTGCCAAGCTGTGCATTGATGTTTTTGTGGCAGCATTTATAAGGGCCCCATGATGCTGCTCCGGAGGGGTAGGAGCCAGCCAAGACCCCTCTGTGTATCACAGGGCATTTATACACAGCAAGGCTCATCTGCCGCTTTCTTGCTCAGTCACTCAGCTTCATGGCCTCTTCCCCCATCCTCTGTTCATGCTCACAGTAATCTCTGCAACTTTTATTCTTGCCCCTTCACAGAACATTTCTGAATATGCTGGTGGAGGCGCTCTGCTATCGGACTCCCATCACCACAAAAAGTGACCATTTGTTTCTGACCTTTGCTTCCTTCTTTCATGTGATGTTTGTCCACGTGAGAAGCTGCCTCTTTGCCGGTGCAGCTTAACATTTTTGAGAGCCTCTGGTAAAAGAGGGATTCCTTTAAAGTGTGTCAACCAGATCTCCCCACCCCACAGAGAGGGATTTGTGAGGCACTGCCACCCTTTGCAAAAGCTGCCTGCTTCTTCCCCTGTCATGCTGGTTTCCTTCGAAATACTTTTTTGATGCAGTTCATAGTGGTTTTATATAAATAACCAGCCAGATGAATGTTCTTTTCTGATTTTTTCATTAGGGTATAACTTAAAGTTTTTAAAGGATGCTTTTTAACTTGTAGTGACCTTGATCAAATTGTTTAGCTATGTTCACATGCTTTTTAAGACTTTTATAAAACCTCCAAGATATGATCAGCCCTGGGCTGGACTAGAAGTGAAGTGTGAAAGTCCTGGAGGAGAAAATTGTAGGATTTAGAGGCTCTTATGTCTATGGTCTTCTCAGCTATATGCTGAAGACTCCAAGAAAATCCATGTTTCAGTACTATCTCTGTGAGTGAGCTTCTCTGTGAATCCTTTAGATGGAGGTGAAATAGCCAAAAAACTTAGGTTTTGTTCTAGGTTTCTTAATTTCTGTGTGAGAAAACTTGGTCCTTGAATCCAAGCACAAGAGCAGTCACCTCAACTAAGATTTTAGAAGTAATCAGGAGGAAAAATTGGGACCGCTCATCAAGAACTTGGATGCAAGGAAGTATGGGTTAAAACTGGGTAAACAGAAAATTAGAAAAACACTACAAAGCTTCCCTAATAATAGATTATGGCACACTAGCCAGACATTTACAAAAACCCACCAAACCCTACTTTCTACATCAAGGAAGTGAGTTGACCTAATCTGACTGGGTATCAGGAAAACATTTGTTAGCATGCTATTTGAAAAAAAAATAAACTGAGGAAGACAGCAGTTGCTAAATTAACTCTTAATGTGAATAAAAGCTTGCAAAGTAGTTTGGAGGGGAACGTCTCAAGCTAGAAGAAAGTTTATAGTGGATTTACCTTAAAGAATGATCTCAGACAGGTCCTTCTAGTTACTGTCACTGACTACCTTAAACTATGAATGATCAACTGAGGATACAAAGCTGGGGTAATGCCTGCACAAAATGGGGCTGGAATATTGTATAACAACAGGCATGAGAGTAATTTTACATGATGAGCTTGACTCAGTACCCTGGAATTCTGACTATACCAAACTTAGGAAAAGTTCTTCAGTATGGTAGTTTCACTATAAAGACAAACCAAGTGGTCAAATTTCTTAGTTGTCTTGCACGCACAGAAGTAAAATATATCAAATAAAATTGCTATATAAAAATGCCACAATACAAATGCCATGTAGCAAGTTCCAAGAGAAGGCAAAAAAAAAAAGAAAACAGATTTTTGCTTGTTTAATTAGAGACAGTCATAATGTTAGTTAACTTCCACAAACACAACGACCAAAATCCTCCAGATTCTTCTATTAAAAAAAAAAATTTCTTATTTTTAGATGTTATTCAAGAGTGCCACACAAGTCTTGTACATACGTTCTCCCTTCAATTTCACAGGCATCACCTGTAAATTGGAGATTAACCTACAAAATCAATAGAAACAATATAATGTGACACAAAGTCCATCTCCTCTGTTGATCCTGTAAAAATATTTCAGAATTTGGTCTCTTGCTCCCAGAGCTGTCAAACAAAGCCAGTGCAGGACAGCGATTCAGAAGTGCTGTACAAATTCTGGAAGGCTTACCTGAACCAACACACTGTGATGTGCCTGAGGTAACCTAATCCTAGAGACAACTCTGTTTCATGAGCCAAGCTAGCTCACCTGCAGTGCCCTGCGCTGTGTCGTGTGCGTGTGCCAGCTCACGTCTGTAGTCGTGCAAAGCTGAGAGATTCCCAAACAAATCTGGACATGCCAGGAAATTCAGGGGAAGTCTGTGGCTTCAATGAAAGTGATGACACCCTTTCATAAAAAAGCCTTTTGGCACCCTTGTCATGCAATACCAGTATGATAGTGCAAAGGTCAAGGTCACGAGCTAGGAATGAAGTTTTGCTCTCAGTATCCATTAAAAAAGGGTAAACTGGGTGTTTCAGTCAGTCCTCAAGGCTTTTGAGACGTTGGTGGCAGGTAGCTCTAATACAAAAAACAAACAAATTAAAAATCAAAATATTAGTCGCTTTATATATAGGAGGCATAGGAAGGTATTACTGCCACGATAAGAGGCCCTGGCAACACCTCATCTGGAGCACTGTGCTTACTTCTAACCCCGCAGATTAAAAGAGATTTACTGGAAGTGGAGGTGCAAAGGAGGGTTAGAAGGACAGTCAGGGAAAAGCACCCGTCTCTATGACAGGTCCAGCACAGCTGGTTTGGCTGAACTGAGGCTGAGCAGGTTCTGGCAGTAAACTGAAAAACTCAAGGGAGGACAGACCGGAACGGACTTTATACCAGGCGAGAGAAATGCTCTTTAAACTGAAGTCAGAGACCTTGCAGAATGTGAGAGGTTCAGCTGGTCCTGATACACATGACCTGAAATCTTTAACCATGTAGAGGAATGGAAAAACAGAGGCAAGCTGATGGCGGGGGTAGCTTCAAGATGGACTCCAGTGTCTCTGCATGTTAAGTTGAAGAGTGCAACACGGCTCCCTGCGACAGAGAGGATCAGGCCCCACAGCAGAACAGGTCTTCTCCAGCCCTGCCCGCTCTGTCAAGGACAAAGCTGGCTACGAAAGCTCTGATTTTCAAAACACGTATCAAATTTACACATTTGTCACCGGCCAGTTTATCACCACCCCCTATCTTATATTCAATAGTGTTACACAAGAGTGTAAATTAACGTGGAGTGCAATACTCCTAATTATTACAGTTGGGGAGCAAATGGGGCCATGCATATGCAAATATCTAATTAGTCACGTCGTGGTTGTCTGTCTGTGGAAATACCCTGTGTGACTATGAAATCATACTGCCTGCTTTGGCTTATACAATGATGTGTGTTGCTGCGACTCTTGCATAAGGAGAATTAGTCCTTCTGTTTTAATAATACTGCACCATTCTGCTCAATTCTGAGCCCTTAATCTTGCATCACAGTGAAACACTGCAACAGCAACACATAATTGTCTATTTTTCCAATTTTCTATTTTATAAAATGCTAGTTCCTGACCTCTGCTGAATGTGTACAGTGGCCTACCTTGACACAATATTAGATTAATCTTAACTGAAAAGAGTTCCAGTGCAGCTGTAATAGAAAAAAGGACTATGACTTCACCTACTCATGAATTTCAGGTTTCGGTCTTCTTTTCTCAGAAGAATGTTATCGTCTCACTATGACACATGTAGTTTCACAAGTTCTGTTTGTTTTAGCCTGAAATGACCCGGCCTTATTAGCTCCTTCTATCCCCTCCAGTTTTGGTGGGGTCCCAAGAGCCTCCTTAGCGGCATTGCAAAAGGAAATCCCCGTAAACCACATAAATCCCTAAAAAAGCTGATGGCAAAACTGAGCAGATCTCTGTTCGGGCAGGCAGCGTCCTCCCCTTGTGCAGCGCTGCCACGGGTGTCGATGGCAGCCCTGCAAAGAGACAGAGGACGGCACAGCAGCCCACAGGTTTTACTTGCTCTCCATCAATGAAAAGACACCCTCACCCAGAGCGCTTTTTCTGTATTTGCTCAGTATTTAATGGACCTTACTGCTGGGATTTCCAGGGCAACATCATCACTGCCGTGCTTCTGTAATTTACAGATAAAAGGTGACGAAAAAGAAATGTGGTTTGGAGGACTGGGCACGATATGGGGTTATGTTCACTAAGGCTGGCAAGATACTTGCCTTTCTGCTCAATTTGTAGGGCTAACTACTGCTTTCTGAATTATCACTACTTTGTTTTGATGAGTTTCAGCAATGGATCAATAAAAAATCTGTTTCTGTGGTTTTAAAAATACTTCTAGTTTTTCTCCAGAATACAGTAATTCCTTGTCTTACTGCCTATACACAGCAATTCAGATTCCTCCTAATTACTAGCTAATTTTATGGTTAATTTCACCTCCTTCCCCGTCTCCCAAAATGCAGACGTATATTCTTATGTCCATATGCATACCTCATCAAAATTATTTCAGCATAAGCGTGAATACCACGAACCAAAAGTTTGGCATCCCTGCTACAGTGAAAGATGACTGCCACCTATGGGTAAGAGCTCATGTTAACATATTTAGATAAAATTTAAATATTATTCTTTTTAGTTAAATCAATTTGTAATTATCTACCTGGACAGAGTTCTGATTCATTTGCTTATACTTTTTCAACAACAGTCACTGCTGATCCTCTGAAAGTTACGTATTAAACCGACTCGCTTACAAAGGAGCATCAGCTTTACGACGAATAAAAAAAAGGCGTACGACGTTCTTATTTTTCTTATTCTGAATAAAGACTACATAGAAGTAGTCTAATTCCCTATGAAAAGAAAAAAGACTCATTGCTACACAGCTAGGTACAGCATATTAGATAAAGCTGTATTTAATGACTACTATAATTTTAAAGTTTAGCCATCTCAAGGTTTTAATATTTTGCTTGCTGCTTTCTTTTACTAGACACATACAAATAGCTTAGCTGTGCATTTCAGAGAAAATGTGTGTATAATCAGTATGTCATAGTAATTTTCTTTTCAAAATTTTTCAGTTTTCATAGTAAAATGAAAGCTGAGTGGGGGAAGGGAGGCAGTAGAAAAATGTATTTCCCGATTACGTAAGCCTCAATTTTTCTGATAATCAATCTGCGCAGCATTTACCTAGAAAACTCAGAAGAACGTACAGACTGGAAAGCCAAAGTTATCGTATCAAAAATACCTTTTTCCGATTCAGTTTTCAGGTACTTAAAAGCAAACAGCCTGACAATTCTGTATATCCGACTACCAAAGAGAAAAATGCTCGATTATGGCTGCTATACTGTAGTAAGCTGCATTAAAATGGGCATTATGATCTCCTTTCTCAGAAATACCATACGTAAAAATAGCTGGAAGTCTAGCAAATTAATGTATGTCTTTCAGTTTGGAAAAAATCATTTTGCTTCAGTAAACGGAAGGTAATTGTAGCCATTATATTTCTCCTTTTCGGGGCTGGGACACAGTATTTCTGAAGGAAGAGAGACGGAACTTAACCAAGGAAAAAATTATATTAAAAGAGAGAGCAACTAATACAAACTACTAGTAAGTCCAATATTGATTTTTTAAAAAATCTCCCTTTTAAAGTAATCCTAATCTTGGGCCTTCTCATTCATACTGTACTTTGCTAAATATGATAATTGGCCTATCTAAAAAACCCGAAATCAATATTACACTAGTGCTTACCTCCTCCATTTTCCCCCAAATAAAACTAATACTAAACCTATGTTATAAACCTGCAAAATACTGTAAAAGTGGTCAGTAAATGTCGCTCAAATATCTGAGGTTCACACATCACCATTTCATGCTTGCTTTCCAACGGCATTGGTACCCTTCATAATCTACATAATTCAGACGCCTGCGGTAAAATCTTCGTGCCTCATAGATAAAACTATCTTGTAGGTAAAGTCACTGCTCCACAGTAATATATTAGTGATGTATTTTCCTGATATATTTTAGGCCAAAAATAGCATTCTTCAATTTACTTCCTTGTGTCCACTTTGGCTACCGAATCAAACTGTCACCAGTCCAGTAACATTTCCCTGAATTTTCAAACCACGGTTTAAACTTAAACCACTTAGTCTCCTTTGATGGGAACTTCATATCAGACAGAAACTACCCCTTAGCATATTTGATGAATTCAGCTTAAAATTAAACACCAGAACTGCATGAACATCTGTGACAAATGACTTGTCTCAGCCATCCTGCTCTTTCTTATTTAATCTCCCACTGGAGTACAATTTCGTAGGTACACTATTTTACAGTGCAGACCTCCTCCCACCAACCTACTGCTTGAAAGGTATTTAAAAAAAAAATTTTCCATGTGTCATACCAAAAACTGAACAGATTATAGTTGAACCTCTTAAAATAATTAGAAGTAGGAAAATGGAAATAAACAAATAAGCTAGTACCTCAAATTTACAAAAGCAACAAAAAGGTAAAAAATGTAGAAATGCAATAAAGGATTGTTAAACTAATAGATCTACTAACGGAATATGAAACAAACCCTCCTTTCCTGGTGACACATCACTGAGTTACTACTTGCATATTCTACAAGTAAAAAGGAAGAGCAAAATTTTTTTATGTATAGTCAGTATGACGAATTTTGAGATATTCCTATTTCAGTCTCTTTAAAACCAAGGCCATCCTAAAGGACAGGGTACTTGAAAAGATCTATTTGATATCGGAAAACCCAGACAGGTTTTTCCTGATTTTTTGCTGCCAATGATCTCTGTGTTTTACAGAGGGGAAAAAAAAATCCCACATATCAGGCAGTGTTCCTAATTCTCTGAAGCGATTGTTGTTAATTTTATGCCTTTACAAAACGACGAGTAAAATTCCACTTTCCAGGTAAAGAAATACAGAACGTCGTATCATAGCTTTAAAAAATGATTCTTTCTGTTCTATATAGATGTCTCGTTCATTTCACTTGAATGCTGCTTATACTGTATAACACAGATTTTACTTTAAATAATAGTACTTAATGCCCATATGGATTTTTTGTTACCTAATAGCTTTGCTAGATTGGTCATGGATTTTTTACTGTGCTATGTATTTTTTCAGTACTTAGTTATATGCCTGCATTCTCCAACAGACGTTTAAAATATTACTGCATTCTGGTCTATTCCACTGTTTTGACACTGAAGTGCATTCAGATACTCATAATGTGCTTATAGAGGCAACTAAACAAAAAACCAGGTTACCTTTTGATGTACTGGAATGAATGGGACTTTATTCTAATGGGGGAAAACCTGTTTGTTCGTAATAATTTAGTTTATAGCTGAGAAAGAGAGCAACACACCTGGAACCACCTCACTGAAAATTCCAGAAATGCAAGGAGCTCCACAAAAAGTCTGCAGTTACCTTGTTTTTTAAGTAACCATGCAGAGCTGACAGCTATTAGCAGTAGCAAGGACTTGCATAACGAGGACTTGAAGGAAGGCTTAATACTATCCATGCCAGAGTGATTTAAAGAGAATGAAGGCACATATTTCTTTATGATGCATTATGTAACAACAGAGAGGGCAATGTGAGGCATTCAAAAAACTACGGGACCCACATTTGATCTTATTCTTGTTATTTATCACACAAATATTTAATAGTGCTTCTAGCGTAAGGCTTATGAAACACCAAGCATAGGAATGTTATCTGGTACAAATTAGTTTGGAATGTTTCAGGTGACGTATTCTATGTTTTATATCTTTAGGAAAATGTAATAGGCCCTATAATTCATCTGCTTCAAACTTCTGCAATACATGCAATCTCAGATGAAATAAAATTGTCAAAATCAGTGATAGCTGGACCTTCTGGTTCACATTAGTGCAAAGAGAAAACTGCTGTTGAGCTGACACATTGATAGATTACGAGTTCTGCTGAAGAATAGCTAAAAACGGTGATGCAATCTTGTCGCTACTATATAAGAAGAATAACAGAAGTGGAGATGATACTCATGATATCGTGTCTTTTATCAAAACCCTAAAGGGTTCTGGTGCATCGAACACATTCTCTTCCTGAGACCTTCTGGTTCTAAAAAATACCTGTGTAAGTAAATGAAACTAAATAGGTCCATTAAAAAAGCAGGATCAGTTTGTGCACTAAATTTATTTAAACATTGATATAAATAGCAGATTGTAAAAAGACTTCTTTTTTGGGGGGGTGGGGGGGGTTGGTCCTCTATCTTTCTCTCTCTCTTTTTTTTTTTTTTTTTTTACAGTAGAGACGCTGGTCTTGTAATGACGAAATGGAGAG
The DNA here is from genome assembly GCA_013400235.1 of Oriolus oriolus. NCBI lineage: Eukaryota > Metazoa > Chordata > Aves > Passeriformes > Corvidae > Oriolus > Oriolus oriolus. Next base: position 1,421,024 of record VXBT01000852.1, on the reverse strand, counting down.
CTAGGAGGATTATGAAACACAAGTAACATGAAGGGCAAATCTGACTGAAAGACAGAAAGAATATTATTCCAATCATTTAAAACTTCACTGGGTTTCTTTACTAACTTAGATGAATACAGCTCCCCTGAAATCAGTAAGGTGATACAGATGCATCCAAGATGCATGTAAGATAATGCGGATCATCATCTTCTGTTAGGACAGTAAATAAAAACACTTGTATAATCATCTTTTCTAAACAGCTCCCTAACTGTTAGATATGCAAGAGAGAACTTTTAAAAGAGGCACCTTAAGTACTTCTGCTATTTTACTCTGGTCCTCTGTTGATCTGAAACTTAGGTGGTCGTTTATGCTGAAATGAAGTCAGGTTTAAACATTGACTTCTGTCCCTCAGTGCTTCATACTTCCCTTGCTGCTGCAAATCACCATGGAAGGCTCAAGATGGAGGGAACCGGGCCTGGGTGGCTTGTGCCTTCCTCCCACAAAGATCACCAAATGCTCCCGGCGCTTACTTCCGATGCATCCAAGGAGTTCTGCAACAACAGAAGGGGAAACAAGGCTTCACAGTCCTCACTTTTCACTGAGAGGAATAACAGGTAAGGAGAAGGAGGAAACAGAAATATGGGGGAGGACGGGAGGGAATGATTTCTTTTTAGAGGCTCCCCTTTTCCAAAGGGAAAGAAACCTTGACACAAACTTCATCACATCACACAGATGTAGACAGGTAGGCACCTCAGATTTCTGATAAATCGGTGGGTTTGTTTCAGGGAAAGATTAAGCATTCATTTGAGTTTTAGTTTTACTTTTACCAGGGCTTCTACGGCAAGAATTTGCAGCTTCTCCTGCAATAATTAATGTTTCATGTTGCATAGGAATTTCTGATTTTATAAAAAACCCCTCTCCAACAAAACTGTGACTTAAGCTGTGTTCTTAATTTGATGATGAATGGGGAAGAAAAGCAGCAAGGCAGAAAGTTTATCACCCTACTCTAAAATGTAGGGAAAGCCAGAAACCGAAATCAAATTTAGAAAAAAAAATGTCTCAGCCCTGTTCTGTGTTTTGCCTACAGTTCTTACATATGCATTTGCCTTTCGAGTATGCAGGCCGACATCTTTAGGATATTCAGGCAACGTATTAACACGCTGTAGATACGGGAAAGAAATAAGTCAGAAATATTTGTAGGGTGTGAAGCAGTAAACAGTAACCAAGCAGAAATGTTTTACGTAATGCTATTATGGCTTGACAGCAGAGTAGATTTATACAATGTCCTCTCAAGCTTGTAAGCTTGGTAACAAGTGAAATGGGTTAAATTTTCTGAGTTTGGAATGCAATTGATTTATGTTTGTTCCACAATGCTACGCAGCTCTTAAATGTACGGGCTCCTGCGGATGAAAGTCTGCTTTTAGGACAGGCCCCGCAGTGACAGGCTGCGGCATGGCAGGGAGAAGCCCAGGTAATTCTGGCGGGGCAGCGGCTGGCGATGCAGGACCCAGCAGGTATCCAGCCAGCCCGCCTTACGTAAGGACTTCATTTTCGCTAGGCTGCATCTCGCTGCCGCGCGAGGCACGGGAGAAGAGGCTATTCCATCTCCCCGTGCAGCCCCAGTCCCCCTGTGCCAGGCCCAATGACCGCATTCTCGCATGTTTTAATTTTTTAATTTTTTTTTCCTCCTCTCCAAACAGCACATCTAACACAGTGGCGTTTACCTATTCGCTCGCGCCGTGGCTGCCACGCAGCCTATCTGGGCGGCCGGCTGGCACGGCCCGCGTTCACCGGAGCGATGCCGAAGAGGAAACCCCCGGTCCCTCTCCGGGCGAGGGGCGCGCTGCGGGCCGGCTCCGGGCGGGCAGCTCTCCCTCCTCGGCGGCGGCGGCGGTGGGGATGCTCCGCTCTGCGGCCAGCGGCGGGCAGCGTCCATTGCAGCTCGGCGGGTCCGCGTCCGGAGTCCAGGGGCTCCGGCAGCCAGCGGGGGCACCCGGCCCCCGCTTCCCTAAACACCGCCGGCCAGGTGCGTTTATTTCTCATCCCGTCCTCTTCCCACAAATCCACCGTCTGCGGCCGCCGAGCCCCAGCAGCAGCCCGGCCAGCCCCCGAGTCACCACCGATCGCTCTCCCCTCTCGCTCTCGCTCTCTCTCTCTCTCTCGTTTCAAGCTCTCCCCGAGGAGGAAGCAGCAAGCGGGGCCGCTCGTCCTGCATTTCACCGCCCGGGAAACGCCGCCGCCGGAGCGCTTAAAACAAAGCGGAGAACAGTCACTTTCCACACTGTT
>VXBT01000852.1:1386135-1418381 GCA_013400235.1 Oriolus oriolus | reverse complement strand
AGTGGCTCGGCGCACCTGCACGGTCCGCCCCGCCTCACGGGACCAGGCAGCGCCTGCCCGCTAACTTGTCCCGGTGTCGCTTCTGGAGGGTGCGGGTTAATCCCAGGGTGCTGGGTGCGCTCGCTGGTTGAGCGAGTGTCGCGCTAAGCCCTCGCCCGCGGAGAAAGCAGGAGTGCAGCTCTCCGCGTTAAAAACACTTCTGCCAACTGTTCGGGGGAGAGGTACCCTCACTGTACTTTATTTGCACCCAGTGCCTCCCTATGGCCTCGGTGACACTGAGCCTCTCAATTTAGGAAGGACACTAAGGGCAATGAAGCCAGTGAAGGGTCTGGAGCATCAGTCCTATGAGGAGCAGCTGAGGCAGCTGGGGCTGTTTAGCCTGGAGAAAAGGGGGCTCAGGGAGACCGTATTGCTCTTTACAACCACCTGAAAGGAGAGTGTAGCCAGCTGGGGTCAGTCTCTTCCTCCAGGCAACCAGCGTCAGGACAAGAGGAGGTGGCCTCAAGCTGTGCCAGGGGATGTTCAAACAACACGAGGAGTTTCTTCACAGAAAGGTGATTATACATTGGAATGGACTGCCTAGGGACACGGTGGAATCACTGTCCCTGGAATTGTGATCCAAACTTAACCATGATGTGACCAAAATGCAGGCATCTTCCTTTACACAAAGGTGTGTCACCCATGATGGGAACACACAACTGCAAGATTGTCTCACTTTGCAGATGAATGTGTGCTGTGACCATAGATTTTTGGCCTACGTAACTACAGGCATTTTGTTTGCCCAAAAATGTGTGTTCAGCTATGTGGCTGCAAAAGGACTTAAGGTGTGGTGACATGTGGAAGTGTTTCCCTAAAAGCAGTTCTGTGGTATGGTTAAGATGAATGCAGAGGAGGTCACCGAGCTGAACACTGTTGATGCCAAAAAAGATTCATCATGAGGAAATTGGGACCAGAAGCCAGGAGGAAGAAGGCTCTCACTGAAAGCATGTTTGTTTCTTTGATGTGGCAGGGTATGGCAACAGAGGTAGGGGACAGCAGAAGGCTGATCAAGGAGGTGGCTTCTGTCAGGGGAGGGGATGGCATGTCATAACTTGGGGTCCTCAAGATGAATCTAATTTTTTTTTAAGCACATTCTTCCACTGAGAGTCAGATGGAGGAATGCAAGAGCCCCTTTCAGGAACTGACTCCATGTGCCTTTTCAGTCCCATTGGCATTTCCTTATTTTCCCTATTTGGGAAGCTGCTTGGAATAAAGATTAACTCACTATACTCAGTGTGTTCAAGAATTGCATTTGTCCATCAGTGCCACCATACTCCAGATTTTCTGTGAGTTACCGGCAAGGCTTAGGAATATTTTTTGTTGTTTTGACTGAACTTTGTCCCCATGGTTTCCCAGCTCTGTTACAGCCAGGGTGACTTGGGGAAGTGTTACCTTCCTCTAAAATATCAAATCAGCATTAGCAAGAGATGTTCATGGTGGTCCTGCCCCTGACTCATGCATCTTGCTCAAATGCTTAGAACTAATGATCAGATTTGACTTGAGAAGAAATTTGTCTCTAACATGGGCTGTTGCATTTGGGGTAAAAAACAAAAAAAAAGGAAGTGGGGAAGCATCCACCCCACTCTAAGATGGAATGTGGTTCATCTTGTAAAAGGAACTTGGGTATTTTGGGGACAAGAACTGCTGGAATGGACAGAGCCCTCACCCTGGAGCTGTGTAAACCTTAAATTTGTTGGTGGAGGGATGGAGTGGAAGACAAATGGATCTTTCTGGACTTCACAGCTATGGCATAAACTTATAGGGGCAGAAAGGAATGTGAAGAGTTCATCTCATCCATCCCATGATTTTACTACCATAAAGCAGGATCCAATTTCCCATATCTTTCCCGGTGAATACCCAAATTATGCAAATATCTTTAGGCATGCAACTTGATAACTTCCCCACACATCTCTTTGAGTGCTCTGCTTTCCTTAGCTTAGGATGGTCTAGTTCTCTTTTTATTACCCTGAGAGACTGCAGTCCTGGGTTCTTCCTTACTTAGTCCTACACATCTTCTTAAGAAAGGTCTGGAGAAACAAGGCCAGTAGTTATGTCAACATTTCCTCTTGGTTTTATCTTTTTTCCTGCTAAACAAGCGTGGTGAATTAACAAAATTAATGGCAGGTGAAATTTGCAGCCCCTGGGAAAGGAGCAGACACTGCAGGGGAAGATGGATGGATGGTGATGAAGTGATGACATCAGCTCTAAAGAGAAAGATAGGGAGAGCTGGGTGCAGCTCCATTGAAAAAGGAAAAAAGAAAACCAACCCCCAAATTTTAGGATGCTTAAGGCAAGGGATGCTGAATGATGAGCAATAAAATACTACTGTAAATGACACTCACTGGACATTATGGTGTGCTGCAGCACCTCAGCTTCAGAGTTTTGCAGAGTGTACAAAGATCACTGCTAAAGCTGAGTAAACAGGGACATGGAGAAACCAGGAGGCATGTGAGTAACTGAAGCTCAGACAAGGCAGAACTCCTCTGGAAATCCTTTCCCAGTCTCGACACTGCTTCTTTCTGGCCAACCTTTAGAAATCATTCCTGCTCCAGACTAGTGATACATAATACTGTCATTTTCCCTGTTAAGAATACATTTTGCAGAAGGGTCTATAACACTGTGTAGGATTCAGCTGAATTCAGGCTACAAGATGGGGTCACTGCAGTCTTCTGCTTTAAAACATCACTGATAGAAATCTTATTTAAAATGTTCTGGGCTGGACTAGTGAAGCTTTTCAATTTTTAAATGTGTTTTGTGTGGAAAATCCCTCTGTTAAATAATTAGCAAGGGCTCTGAGCATTACTGCATATTTTATATTTCATCTGCCTGGAAGAAATGGACAGTTCTGATGCTATAGATCAACCGCAATTTATTTTGTAATACTCTGACTGCTGGAAGAGAGAGACTTCTTAGTTTACTTCTTTTACATCAAATTACTCAAGGAATGGGGCTGGACAGAAGAAGGGTTTAGCCATACTTTTTCTTCTAGTCCCAGTGGACATTTGAGTTTACAAAAAAAAAAATATCTGCGCAAGCTGAAAATGTGAAAAACAGAGACTGAGTGGTTCAACAGTACAAAGAATTCCAGTGCTGGATCTTATTTTCTTGGCAGGCACTGGCTTGGATGGCTTGTTTATTTTACCTTTTACATAGCCTTATTCCACATTTTAGTGTAAATTTTCCTCAGGCAGAAAAAAAAATAAAAATCATTGCTGTTGCATGAATTAGTTGTAGGTACCAATGGACACTAATTGTGTTTAAAATGAAGAATTTGGCATAAAAAGCTGTTCAGATTTAACCTTTTCCTCTCAGAAGTGGAGTTACAAATGATTCTTTTAATGGAACGAAGGATAAGATCACCTTTTAAGTGATTTTGGTGATCAGATCTGTGTTCCTGAGGCTCTTTGAACGGGAGGTTGTGTCAGAAGTGTGGCCCTGGCTCTGCTGTGGGCATTTCTGTACATCTCGCTGCTGTTAGGCTACACCAGCAGGCCTTGGTGTGACAGAATGGTAACTGTCACATCTGTTTTCCTAGAAAGTTGTTTTGTCCTGTCTTCAAGACCAATTTTGAATTCTAAGATAGTTTTGTATCTCCAGCACTGCAATTGGCAGCACCATTCCTGAAGGAAAAAAATGCTTCAATCCTCATGGGTGTTGGACTTAATAGCCGTCCCGGCAGTCAGTGGGAGCCTTTAGTCTGCCACAAGATGTAGATATGGGTTCCTCAGCCTGAAGAAATTGCTCTAGATTACAGAATACAGACAAATGTTGATTAACCACATGCGCCTACAATGCACAGAAGTTCTTTAAGAGTACAAGCTAACTTCCCAGTCTCCTCCCCAGTGCAGGGCCAATAGCTCAAGTCTCTAAGCAGTCCTCTGCTTAATTTCACAGCCACTGCTTAGGTGGCTGCTCCAGTTTGTTTTGTAAGCTATGTTGTACAGCAAGCAGTCACCTGTGCATGCTGTCTCTGCACACACTGGGGCTCAGTCACGTATTTTGCCCACATCAGTCTCTTCCACACTGTTGCCTGGTTAGCACTTGCAGCAAGCGTCCTGTGAAGCCTTTAGACAAGTCTCTTCCAGCTTGCTGGAATATGCAGGATGCTGATGACCATCGTGGAGTATAAAGAGGGTGGTTGCAGTGGTACTCAGTGGTCTGTTAAGGACCAGATCCCTAGTCAGGCCAGTGAGGATCGCAGGGAAGAATCAAGGGCTTGAATAAAACTAGTTCTCCATTCTGGCAATCAGACTGGGGAAACGTGTGTTTCCTTGCAGCCCTGCTGCAGCTTGCGAAATCTCTTCCATCTCCAAAACACTGCCGAGACTGATGCCAATGAAAATAACAGGCAGAAACATTTTTAACATTTATGCCACTCATTTGCAATTCAAGTATGGTGAACTCTTGTGTGCTGGAAAGCAGGCAGCAGAATAGAACAGACCAATCTGTTTATGAAGACTGCAGGGGTTATTTACCATCACTGAGATTTAGAGGATTGTTTTAATGTTATTGATCAGCATTTCTGAAATGGTGTTGAACTATAGCTTTCCTGTTTTGATAAAGCTGGATGACTACTATCTTGATACTTACTTTGTTGGTGGGTTGGCTCCACATACCAAAAGGTATGGGACACCAAAGAAGGCTGTAAGAATGTGTTCAAAATAGCATAAGGAGGAATTTTATGTAGTATTTCCTAGGTTCAATGTTCCTAAAGCAGTGAAAAATTTTACTTTATTCTTTCACAAAATTTACCTATATGTGTATATCAAAGTCTGTTTTTAAGTATTGGCTTGTTTGAGCAACTACTCTTAGATTTGGGATGAAGTATAACATGTTGTGATATCATGTCAGCAGGCAGTATTAATCTCTGCATAATTTTCCATAAAGGGTAGAGAACTTGAGACAAATGTCCTTTTACAATCCCCTATAATGAAGGGGAAGCTTGTCAGCTGAATTGCCCAATATGTGGATTTTTTTTGTTTTTAAAAGTTAGCTGTCACATTTCACTGTGGTCTTCTCCTCACAATCCTGAAAAACAGATTATTCAATTGCTAGCATAAAATTCAAGTCCAGAGATGACTTTCACAGTAAATACCAGCGTGACATTTAATATAAATTCTTGCCTAAAAATATCTGTGATAAATCTTAGATCCTATAGGTATGCATATGTATATATTGGTACTAGAGGATGATCTAGTTGGGGGTTGAGCACCATGTTCCAAAAAAGCAAAGCCATGTAAACTACTCATCACCTCTTCATCATCTGAGCATATGCAGACACCTACCATTTTTGTGACACTGTTTTAATCCTATGTGGAATGGCTTCATGAAGGCAGCTGTATTTTTATCATACATGGAAAATTACTGAGCTCAGCACAGAGCTATTTCCAGTCAAGAATGCAAAACAGCAGAGATGGTTATTGTCTACCTCTTTCCTAATGGCCATATATTCAGAGGATAGAGGACTTGCTGAGGAAATCAGACTTCCAGCACCCTCACACAACAATTCCCACTTACTAGATGAGAGATTTCACCTTAGTGGCATGAGTGGAATCATGACACATCCTCTTCCATGATTTTCAGAGTTGATTTATACTCTCTACCATGCTTGCATGGGATTATTTTCCTTTCTATAACCACTTAAAATGCTATTCTCATCTGGTTTCTGTGGAATTCGTGGTTTGTAGTAAGGAAAGGGATAATTTTAACACAAGAACTGAAATTGTGTCTGACTGCTGAGTAGACAGAGAAGAATATCTCTAGTGTTATTTCCCTAAGTCTTTAATTTCTAAGATAAAAAATATATATCTATTCTCTGGTACTAACTTCTCTTGCATCCTTTGAATAATTATTCTGTTAGGACTTGTAAGTCACACAGTGCTTTTCAATTCATACAATTCAGCATGTGGGAGAAGTGCATATCAAATTTAAGGACCAAATGAAAACATCAACTGCTCACAAGGCAATACTGGCAAGAAAGAGCAATTACAGCTCCTTGTCCTGAGCAATACAGAACACTGAGAAGCTACTGGGTTAACTTGTCCTAACACAGAGCAGAAGCCCCTGGAGTGAACCCAGCATTACTTATCTAGGAGCTGTGTCCATGTGTTTGATTGGTGTCTTGGTTTTGTTTTTCCAAGGGAATCGTAACTCATTTGCACAAACAATCCCTCGTCCATAATGAATACACATACCAGGATTTATAACAGATAAATTAAATGAGATGTGCTCATGAGACAGCAAAGTATGCAGTAGTAGAAAGGATAAGGAGTACCCTTTTCATTCTGTCTGATAAGAATGATCACTCAGAGCCGGATATAATTTTAATTTCTAAGTTATCCAAATACCCACATCAAAAAACGAAAACAAAGAGAAAATGGGTCATTATGGGCACATTGGTATTGCAAGTGCTTTGGTATCTTGCTTTTGTGTGTTGCATTCGGTATCTGATCATGCAGCATACAGCACCAAAGCACACAGCATTTATAAAGATGTCATTAAAGAGCGTGACACTCTAGGCTTCAGGAGACAGAAAGAAAAAATTGGTTCCACTTAATAATTTGCCTGAATCTTACTATGACTTTTTTCAGGGCAAGAAAAACAAGGACTGTTAAACAAGTGGCAAGTGAGCTGCTGCTCAAAGAAAAGGGTGGAACTCTATATTGCTCTCCTTAAAAAATGAGAGCCAAGAAGTTGTGATGTGCTGCAGACAGCTGAGGGTGTGTGTTACTCTTCAAATTAATTTAGGTAAATTTAATTTATCAGTAAATCAGCCATGATAAGATGTTAGAGAGGGATAACCAGGTTATAGGTGTGGGTGGGAATAATAAGCACAGCAAAACAAGCTGGTTGGGTATGTGGAGAAGTGTGTTGCTGCAAAGTCCTGTGAGACACTTCATACGGGCTGAAGTATCATATATAAACTTGAGTTACATGCTGTTGATCAGGCAGAATTCAAATGCTGAAGAGACTGAGCAGTGGCAGAGTCTCTGGCTTTGTGTGATTGCCAAAAAAACCCAGTGTGGAACACTTGATAGCATCTTAACCTCCGCTTTCTGCTTGTTATGACTACATGGTGCTGTTTCCTGGCAATTTTGAGGTTATTTGAAGGACTCTGGAGAAGGGAGCCTGAATGGCATACGGCACTGGGATGGACCCAGCAACTGCTGAAAGATGCAAGAAGATTCACAGGGGAGGAGAAGTGCAGAGGGCAATGGAGAGAAGCCAGAGTGAACAAGCATGAAGTGCAAAGAATGATCAGAGGTGTACCATCATGGTATAGTTTAAGACGCTACCTAGGGCTGCTTGGACCTGTGGGAAGCTGAAGAGTGCTCTTTGCTTAGCATGGCAGACCTGCTTGTCTAACTATTTCATCTGTGGTATTTCTAGAATACAAGTAATGTGCAAGCTGTACTGGAATGTGGAGATAAGCAATAAAGGCAGTTCATCTGCTGGGATCTGCAGATGCTGGTGCCTGAGGTTCCTCATAATCTGGTATGTGCCTGGCAGGAGAGGAGGAAGCATAGTAAAGAGCAGTCATAGTGCACTTGGTTCCGTGGTTCAAACAGCTACAGCTGGTAAACAACAGTGCTTCTTGTTTTGGAGTTAGCTTGGGTTAAAACTCTTCAGGCCTACTTGCCTGGGGCAAGCCTCCAGGCTACAATGCTGCTAGGAATTTGCAGCTTAAATCTCCTTGGCAGCAGTTGTCCTTTTTCAGCTTTTGTGGCAGTGGAGCAGGTTCCTGGGAATGGTAAGGGAAATCTCAGATGGTATTTGTGAGACACCTGGGAGATGCCTGTAGGGATGGGGAAGAAACCTGGGAGAAGCCAGCAAGATGTCATGGGTCTGTGGTAGACCTGCAATGAAGAGGAGGCTGTACTCAGTTTCTTTCCCTTCTCTCAATATGTTCTCATCTTTTTCTCCTCAGGGGTGGCTCCTCATGTTCTTGGGAGATTTGAGCTTTGTTCTGAAGCCCACAACTATCTCCTTCCCACCTTATAGCTGTCTTCCTCTATCAAGTCAATTGTACCTAGAAAAAGCCCTCCTCGTGGCTTTGGTGTAGCCTCTAATTAGTCTCTGCTGAAAAGAAGAGGATGCTGGTGTGGCTCCTGTTACAGAGCAAAGAGGAGGCAGAAGGTGAGTGGGGATTATTTAGGCCAGAACAGCAGGTTCTGTATCCCAAGGCATGGCAAAGTCCCTTACAGTCTTCAGCTGCCCCTACTGGGCTGACCACACTCAAGTAGTCCCACTGACATCAGAGGCTCACAGGTCAGTCATCATTATGCTGCTATGTAGTTGTCAGGGATTAACTTTTATTAGGTAAAGCACGATCAGGCAAGTCTCATTAAGAAAATATGATTGGTAGAAGTAGCAGAACTAACCTAATACAAGAATACTTGCCCAGTGACTCAGTGTACCCATCATCAAGCAACACTTTAGAATGAACCACCAACCAGTAAAAATCAGCCAACCTGGAGGGTGCTCTCCACCTCATGAAACTTACCTACCTCAACCTGAAGGGCAGTGACAGAACCCTACCTTCAGGGACATCTGGGACCAAGCCTGGGTAGCTGGAACCAGCACAATTAATGCTGCTCCTCCTGACTTCTGACAATCACTGGTCCTGTCAGCAAGGAGAGGGAAAGTAGGGATAGACACTCTTCTGTAACTCTGTAGTGTCCTTTGCATTATTAATCACTCTTTCATAGAGGTAATGAATAGTTGCGCTCCTTCCCACATATCCAATCACTGCACAATAATTAATGTGCAATTTAGCCCATTGTGACCTAAACCACAAGATGCTGAGGTCTCTTGAGTCAGTTCAAGACTGTCTTGTAGGTTTCTAAACCAGGATCAATTAATGGTAGGTATTTTCTGCACAGTCTCTGCAAGCTCCTGCCCTTTGCCTTTGAAGTCTGTTTTCCAGTGCAGTGGTGGTCAGGCAGCGGTGGCTATTGGATACATCAGGATCATAGCTCAGTGGAAAGAGACCTGATGGACACACTAGCCTCTTTTGTCTCTACACATTTGTGTGTAAGTAGAGGTTACATTTATGTAGCTTTGCATCTAGTTTAAACGTGCAACCGAATGTGCATGGAATAAAACATTTTCCTCTTCATTCCAGGTCTGTTTTCTAGCCAAACTGAAATCTTGGCCAGTTGACCTATCCACCTCATGGATAATGTCCTCTGTCTCCTAGCATAAATAAACCACAGCTGTAAGTGTTTCTTGCTACTTGCCCTGACTTAAATGACTAATCATCTCTTCATTCACGTATTGCCTTTGGTCTTCTCAGGGTCCTCATAACCCTGCAGTGTGTAAAACTGCATGATTTTCCCACTGAGTTATCCCTAAAATAGTTCAGTCATCTTGAACAATAGAAAGTTACCTGGACTTACAGCTTTATTAATGAAAGATGAATTTCAGTGGTTGGAGAAGCTCTTTGTTCTCTTTCCTGGTTTTCAAGGAAGCTGGTTCCTATCTTTGCTCAGAATGCTTCCACAGTCCTTTGTCTATCTGAGTGTCAATTCATGCTTCAAAATGCTTTTTGAGACACTAGTCTTGAAGTCTGAATAGTCTTTTACAAGTCATGTAGGACATTTTAAATGTTATCCTTCCAGTCACTCTCTGAAGCTATCTGTCATGATAGGCCTGTCATGGCCAGAGTTGAGTTGCAGACATTCCTGGATTTGCACTCATCATAGTAGCCACAACTTCATAAATACCATCGCTTTCTACCTCTGCATCTACCTCTCCTTTTCCTAAAAATTAAATTGCAAAATGTTTGTGACTGAGAACATTGTCACATTGCTCTGTATTTAGAGAGACATCTATTTACAATTGGCTTATCATTCATGACTGGAATTCCTAGGTGTTACAGAAATACAGATTTTTTTTTTTACATTTTAATCATGTATTTATTCAAAAATACCATGTGTTTTAAGGGAGTATTTTAGGATATTTTAGTGGAATATTCCTGAAAATACAAAATGTCAGTGATTCATGATTCTATCCATAAAATGGTTTCTCCATTGCTCAAATTGCCACGGAGTCCTTCTTCTTACCTTGTTTGTAAAGCCAATATTAAACACTTTTAGTGTTTATCTGGACCCTCACCACAAGACCATAAACTGGATCAACCTTTGCTGTGGGAATGCAGTGATATTAGGACAGAGCAGTTTCAAAACCTCAGCAACTGTGTATTCTTTTAGATACTTAAAGTAATAGATTTTCTAAGCTGTATAATCTCACCAGATTCTTAAAGGACACCATCTGTCTGTACCATCACAAAAGTCCAAGTATGCCCTCCCCCTCCCAAAAAAATGCAAGATGTTTTTTAATCATAACTGTTGAATGTATTTTCACAATTCAAGAAGTTTAACAATGTTTTTGAAGATGAAAGAGCATTAACAAAACTCAGAAAGCAGATTGTGGGACTTTCCTCCCTTGACCTGACGGGGATGTGGAATTAGAGCAATGTTTGTCCTTTGTTCCCCCCAACTCAGGAACACCATTCTTCCTGTACTACGGACAAAAATCATAATACAGATCTCCCAATGTACCATGGGAGTAACAGGGCAGGATACAAAAGTTAAATATTTACAACTGACCAAGACCTGCTCTGTTTGTTTGCCAAATTTAGAACACTACTAGCGGTAGATCTGATGAGCTTTCTCATAAATCTTCTTTCTACTGAACCATGACTTTCCAGTATCCTGCAAGCCCAAAGGACACAGCCCAAGTGTGGGTGCCTGTGTTCCATCAGTGCTGGGTTTAGACTGACATCCCTAATAGATGAGAAAAGAGCTCAGTGTGTAGAAGAGTCTGAGGCTCCATTAAAACCTTACTGTGTTTTACTGCACATTTAAGGTGATCTATAACACTCCATCTGGTTGAGATATGCTACAGCCCACCTGTGTATGGGCTTGTTTTGCCAAGGAAGACCCCTTTTATTCTTGAGTACCCCCAGTATTGTCCATCAAGGACTAGTTAGTATACTCAAGTGTTCCTTCTCTTCAAGCATCTCTCACACTTCTATGTACATAATTAAAAAATATAAATGTTTGCATACTTGATTTAAAAGGAAATATAGCTATATATATATAATATATATACACATATAAGAAGAGGAAATGAGAGATGAAGTGATATTTACAGATAGTCCTAATGCAGAGCCCCTGTGTAGGCAGCAGAAGAGTAGTGTTTCTTTTCATAACTGAAATCACAGAAACATTTACAAAGTAGAATGAGACTTCTGCTTGAATGCCTATTCTCTATCCACACAACCCTGAAAGTTCTGCTAAGCTAAATTTCAGTTCTCATTCTGGATTTACGGAGGGTACAGAGAAAAAAAAAATCACAATCAAAATGTCTCATCTGATCCTGCTTGAACTGGCAGCTGAGTGGGCAGAATTCCCACTTTTCTCATCTCTTGGATAGGTGTATTTCTTTTGTACCATGATGGCAAAGGAGCCATTCTCTGTATGTCATGTTGCTGGTCAGAGAGGCTTCCTACCCTCTCGGAAACCATCACTCCATCTCCTTTCTCAACAGTACCATTAAATTGTGTGCTGGCATGAGTTTCTGTGGAAATCCCTCATGCACATAAATGAGTAGAATGATAACGACAGCAAAGTGCCTCAAGCTGAAGTATCAGGATGCAGATTCACAATTAGCCTGCACCGCTCTCAGTCCATTTTGCCATATCCTTCCCCTGTGCCCCACACCTGCCAGCAGCAAAAGTGGTCCTATGATTACATACAGACTGATCAGCCACCCTGTTTGGCAAAGCCAGCTGATTTTGGAGAGGGGATAGTGTCTGTTTTCCGCTTAGGCAGGTCCCTTCTCCCCTACACAGCCCTGTGAGAGCCACCACCAACACATAGAAAGGGGCAGGGGCAGGGGCAGGACATAAGATTGTCCCTATCTTTAGCAGCAACGCAGATGACTTAAGTTGGTAAAATCTCCCACTAGAAAAGGCATTAGAACAGACTGATTAAAATGAATTGCAGAAATTGCCAGGACATGACAGTATCAATTCTTCAATTCCAGCATGGTTAAAATATGAAACTGCTCTATTGCTTTTTGTGGTGTACCACTTGAATTGGATGGAGGAACTGAAGGTGGAGGGTTTGGGATATTTTTGGTAAGCATAAGCCAGTACATCTGATTTCTGTACCAAGAAAATAAATTAAAACTGTAACCAAAACTAGAACTAATATATACAGCAGGTGGATAGAATATGAAGAGTCAATATGGCTATATCACAGGGAAGTTGTTCTTCAAAAATCTATTAGAGTCCTTTATGCTGAGTGTATGAAAGTAGACAAGGAGCTGAGAGGGCTTTCAAAATACTTTTGACCAGGTCCCTCAGTAAAGGCTCATAAAAAAATAAGTTTCTGATGAAGCAAGAAACAAAATCTGTTGGATTTCACTGTTACTGGTCTTTCATTACTCAGTGAAAAGGTGAAGAATACAATATAGTGATGAGGTTTACTGATTATACTAAGTTCTTTAGGATACTAAAATCAAAAACCAGCTATAACGTTGCAGGAGGACACCACAAATTGCTGAATGAGAAAAGAGCTAACAAAATTAGGTAAACTTAAGCAAATCTTAACTTTTCAATACAGACTAATGGTTTCTAAACATCACTAACATTCAAGAAAGAGGCCATGGAGTCATTTTGGCCAGTTTGATTAAAATAGTCACAGTTCAAAGGTAAACCACAAGGAAAGAAACTGAGATTAAGCAGGAAAACATTGTTAAAGCACTCTACTTTTCTCTCTCTCATATTTTTCTAGGTTACAAGGAAGAGCAAGAGGAATGATCAAAGGTATAGAACTTTTCCATCTGAGGAGATAGTAAATGAAAAGTAAACAGACCAAGATGTTTCTATTTGGAGAAAGGGTAATTGAGGGGACACTATGACGGAAATCTATGAAATGGTTACTGGTATTAGGGCAGATAAAGAGCAATCACATACAACTTCTCACAATAAGAGAACTGAATGGGAGTCTATAAAATTGTCATTTGGCAGGTTCAAAACACAAGGAAGTAATTTTTTTCCATAAAATAGAACTGAATGTAGAATACACTTGTTGTTATGGTAATAAAAATGGGAATGGGTTAAAAAAGGAATCAGACCCATCTTGGAGACAAGCCTATTGAAGACTATTATGCAGTGGTCTAGAAAGAAATCTCCAGCTTGGAATTTTTGGGAGCTACAGGATATGCCCTGGAAATTACAGATTTATGTGTCTAATGAGCTTTTTATAAGCACCCACAATTGGCCACTGTGGGGAAGAGGAAAGTGAGCTACAAAGACCTTTGGTCTGCCCAAGTACAGACACTTAAACTTCTACCTTCCAAACAGAGTAAATTACTTTAATGAGGCTTCTAATATCAGCCACATAATGTGAAGCTAGCACAGGTAGGCTATATTTTAGATATTACATCTAACTCCATATTGCCTTGATTAACAGCTATGAAATATCCAAAGGCCATTATTGGGCATCATTCAAGTGGCACTGGTCTTATGCCATGAATGCAGCAAGCCTCTGTATGAGACCAGAGCTCTTTCTCCTGGTAAACACCATGCCATATGTTTTTAGCAGGCACTAATTTGGGGGAGAATTAATCTCTATAAAGTTATTATGTTAGAGTGTCCTAGTTATGTCAAAGTATAGAGCTGGGGGCTTCTTCATTTATACAAATATTGCTAAACATTTAATTTTAGATTTTCAGTCTGGTGGATAACAAAAAATGACTACCCACCAAACTTGTAGCGTTAAATGGAGACTGTATTTTTGGCAGCTCATCGTAGAGGGATTAATATTACTAGAATAGCTTTGTTTCTCAGCAATGCCTCCTTAAGAACAGCTTCCTCTGAACACATATTTCTATTTTATTGAGAAAAGGAAATACAGTATTAGAAATCAATGTTTTTAAAGGGTAATTTAAAGAAATCTATCTTGGCAGATGCTGAAATATTTTCAATTTAGAACAAATAGTATTTCTGTCATCCAGTTGGATTTTTTAAATTAGACCATTACTCCTTGATAAGTTAATTACAAAACAGAAAGAGACTCAACCAATCTAAAAAAGCGTATTGATGAAAGTATAGAGCAGATGTCTAAAAGCTGCTTTTACTGATTTATGGGTGAAATTTTACTTTTTATATGAAAAAACCTTGTCTCCAATGTCTTAAATCATAGGGAAAAATGCTCAATTTTTCACCCTATCACAACTAATTTTTTACATTGGTACACTGATGGACTATTGTTTTCCTGTGCTACCATCCATTATAAAAAGCGACAGCACCATAATTGAAATTATTTAAAATATGGTGCATTTAGATAATTCCTTACTTCAGTATAAATATGACTACACAAGAAATGCTGCTACTGGAAATTGCTAGGATGAGCTACCAAAATGGAATTATTGCTCGGCAGGCTAATTCCTCGGGGGGTAGGAAATGAAAAATATCAGAACTTCCTTTGAAATGCAGAAAGGTTAGAGGAATGGAAGGAACATTTTTTGTTGGGTCTGTGATGCAGACAAGGGAAGCACGGAGTATGTTGCAACCATGGGTTGAAATGTCTCCAGGTCCATCAGCTGAATCCTTGTCTCGCCAAAATCCCTGACAAGTCTTTCAGCTCAGTGAAGTCACAATTTCACCCCAAGAATTTTGGGTAAAAGGAAGTAAAATTTACCAAAAAAATTGCACTGGGTGATTGGCTTTGTAATCTCTGCCCGTGGATGTCCCTGTAGCTGTGCTGCATGGCTGCATTTCGTGCTTTTTACAGTAACAACTCACCAAGGTGCCCAGTGGGAATTCTTCCTGCTAAGTGCTGAGGTCGGAGCCAAAGTTGTGGCAGGTATCAGTCTAACACTTTAACAAAATGAATAGTGGCAAGCCAGAAGCCAAACTAAATGCCCTGTCTCTGAGTAGTTTACCAGTATAGAAACTGTCCCACAGACCCAACAGATGTTGCTGTCCTAAAGTGAACAGGCAGATTTAGCCTTTTCAGATACCGTACAATTTCACAGAATTTCACAGAACTGGCCAACTGGTGAAAAAGAACCTGGCCAACTGCAGAAAAATGGCAGAAATAACAAATCTGGGTTATGGGTGATGTTGTTTCTATGAAACTGCACAGTATCTGAAAAGGCTAAATCTGCTTGTCCACTTTAGGGCAGCAACATCGTGGGGTAAGAAAATATTTGTCATATTATATTCAACAGAACTGGCCCTAGAATTGAACCTGGAGGAACACTGTTGGTGACTGGTTGCCAGCCAGTTTTAAGTATGCCCCTTTAACAATAACCCTTAGACTGTTCAATACCAGGTAAAATCATAAGAAATTTTAAGAAAAAAGCATTTGCAGAAGATTTTTATACTTCAATTACAGGAAAGAAAAAAAAGAGAAAAAACCTATGGGATACAGTAAAATCCCCCAATTTTCAGTATACTGTCCGGTGGTAATTTTAAGAACCCGGAACTCTTGAAAAGACAGGCAATTTTTAAAATTACATGTGAAGTCTCTTATATACAACACTTTCCATATTACTGCTCACATCAATACTATCTCAGAGATAACAGCCACCTATAAACTCACCTTCCTAAATGTGGAGCAAAATTTAGGCAGACACTAGGCCTTGGTTGTACACCTCCATCCCCTCCTTTTGATGGACAGCAATACAGGTAGTACTGTAAAGTTTGTAACCTTATGCTGTTACATGAGAATAATCCAGGGACACCATTATCTCCATTATCAGAAAGTATCCAGCTGTGTCCAGCATCATCTCCAGATGCTTAGCCACATCTCAGTGGACACTGTAACAGGAGATCTAAGACTGACCAGTCTGACCATTTCTTTAAAAGCTGTATAGCAGGTGAACATCTTTTACCCGGTATACCTGCAATTATGAAAGTAAGTAAGTAGCACAGGTGAGCCCAAGAAGCCCCTCAAATTAAATCCCTGAGACTCACAATGGTATTGTAATTAGCTGTCTGTCTTAGTAGGCTGTCTGTTTATTGCATCTGCCCTGTGTGCTACGGATGACAACCCATAACTTGACAAAAAAATTTAAATCGTTTCTTACTGAGATGAGGACTTACTTTCATTTTTCCCAGACTACATGTTCTTTCTTTCCTTTGCTTTTAATTACAAATATTCATGGCAGTGAGAGACAAAGTAATGATCTTCACCCCTTCTGTTTAGAGAGAAAACCTGTCTGGTGATGCTTATTTTATCTTTACCTTACAAAGTGGCATAGTCTAAGGACCCTGAAGGACAGGCATGTTAGCTCTGCAGTTTTGGTTTGGGATTGTTCCAGGTTAGATGACTTTTCAAATACCTCTAATTACCACTGTGGAACAGTTTGCATTTTGATATAAATTAAATCCCTGTCTATAGGTGTGGGCTTCCAATTTCCACAGAGGAAAAATGGAAGTCAGAAGTTCTAGATGAAAAACAAACATAAGCTGCATTGAAAATTGGACTTTGGATCATTATTCACTGGTTCACATTAACATGCATTAGGGGAGTTACAGTGAGCATGGTAGCAGCATTGTGAGTTCAGGTTCCAGTTTTGTCACTTGCTTGTGGCTTTTCAGCAGGAATTTCTTGAGTTGTTGCATGGTGGAGCAATGTGCAAGGGCAAGTGGGGAGTGTCACTGAAATTCTGTGTTAGGGACTGTGCCTGGCCGAGGAGAATGTGGCTACGTCCACGATCAGGGATTTGACTCCTTTATTTATCATAGTTATTAATGTACCAGCTCAAAAGGTCAAGTAACTCACGTGAGAATCTCAGTTTTCATTTGAAGAAAAATGTGTCCCTAGCCTTGTGCTTATGGAGAAAAGATAAAAATGCAAATGTGCAAAGGCTTAAGAAGTAGAATGATACTTAAAAAATCATTAAAAGACACTAAACATGAAGAGTATTTGATCTGATGTTATTATCTGGGGGATGAATTCACGACTTTTGAGTCAGGGATAGAAAAGATTAGGATGGACAACAGAAAAAGGAGTGGAGCAATCTTCCAAAATACTAATTATTTAAAGACCTGTTCCCACGTGTTTAAAACTTGAGATAATACTTCACTGTCTGCTGTTTACAAAAGAAAAATATATCCCATCAAGTCAAGATGAAGAATCCATGCAGTGTTGTAGACTCTGATCTTTCTGGCTGTTATCTCACTTCAGTCAGTTGGAATTTTACTGACCAATAACTTGACATTTGTTGTTGCAAGGTAAATCCACAAAAGCCACATCTGTTCACGCAGCACAGAACTGCCCTTCCACAAGGGCCTTCAGGGTTGGTGCCTCTCATGAATCAATTAAATACATTTATTTTTATTTTAAAAATGAACCCAGATTTTACATGAAATATGGGAGGGTTCTGCTGGCCATGGTTTGCTGTGTGATGACTATCAATGGCCAGGCCTGAAATAACGTTTTGGTTAGAACTGGTTCCGAAAAGTGCTGGAACAAAACGTGAGGTAGTTTAGCAAGGTTTTAACTACTACAAAGAAGATCCAGTAGAAAGAAAAGAGGTTGAAGAACTCGACTGTGTGTGAGAACTCTTTGGGTAAAATTTTCACACCTGCCCCAACTCCAGCTTTTTGCAAGTGCTGAGTCTCTTGGCACATGTCTCTAACTAGTCTGGTGCTGTAAGCATTCCTGTCCATCTCTGAGTATCCTCTCAAGGGCTTCCCACAGGCTTGGTGATGGAAGCATGGAGTACAAATCATGGTATCTTGCACAGTGAAGTGTGTTCTTATTAGCACTTGACATTGCTGGCCAAGTATGAAGAGAGAACTTCTCCATCAAACTTGATGACTCCAAAATTCCCTTTTGATCAGCCAGTGGTTAGATTTTGAAGGGCAGGGCACAGCTGTTTCAGAAGTGAAGTCTAGCAGTTCTTTATAAATGCCTTTCCTTTCATATCCTTTGATGTCAGGCGAAACCTCAATATCTCAGAATTTTCCAACAGCTGTTTTCTAAAAATCACAGAATTAGAAATTTTCTTTTAGTGACCATACATCCCTACTTTTCACTTTGAATCCATTCTCTGTGGTTCAGCTTCATTTGTTTGGTTCATCTATCACTTGCAGACTGATAACACCCTCGTGTCCAGTCATGGCCAGCTGGGTCTTTGTAATGTGAGATGATGTATAAACACACTAGCAAAATGATGTTCTATCCCAGAGACAATTGTTGTTGAAAACAAGCCTAAAGATGACTGTAAACCTGAGAAAGAGGATTATTGGTCAATACACTACCATAAAACACAACAGGCTGTCTTTAGCTTGGCAGTAAGTTACCTTCTGTCACATATTTGCAGCCTTAGGGTTGCAGCTGTACAATAAGAGATCCTTATTTGCTTCTTACATTTATTAATATTATGTTGTTCTACTTGCATCACAGCTGGAAAATGTTAGAAAGTATTTGGGAGCCTACTGAACAAAACTCCTTGTGTTTTTCCCTTGTGTGGGCTTGATCCAAGAGCAATAAGTGGAGAGCTGAAACGTAGAAAAGAACTGTCTGAAAAAGTGGTGTGATAAAAGAAGATGGCTAAAAGAAATACTGGAGCTTTTAAACCCCTCCCACTTAGCAATGCTGGGTTTTATGCCTTCAGTTTCATCTGCTTCTCACAGAAGATGTATCTATCCTACCAAATATGCCTACCTTTAAAAATTACCCCAGCTTTGGATGGGGGTAGCAGCAGCTGCAAGACCCCATAGGGTGTGATTATTTTTCTCCTGTCAATTATGTTTAAACATTTGCTAAACTGTAAAGGTCATTTTTCTAGCGTGACTCTGGAGTACACTTAATGATAGTCTTGTTACCAACTGACCTCCTGTACCTGACAGAGATTAAACATCTTGGGCAAATTTTCATTGCTTGAATCCGTGCCAAATCCTTTTAATGCGTGAAAGACTTGATCACTTTTAAACTGGTGATGTGGTACAAACAAGGTTCAGTTGTTTGATGCCAAGATGCCAACTCGATTTTTGCAGTAAAGAAATGGAAATTCATAACCACCATGAGAACAGCAAAATAAAATGTATCTCTGCAGGTCTTTGTTGATAGCCTAATGTGGCAGTATTAGCAGGGACCAAAGGATGCAGCAGCACAGCAATCCAGTGAGAGAATGAATTATTTATTAATTTACAATAACATTTATATATCCTACTTCCATAAAGCAATTGGACAGTGTTCACACTTCTCCCAGGGTGATTGGTCTAAGTCCTAGACACCCATTTAAAAATATTATGTTACCGTATCAAGAACATAACTGGATAAAACACCAGGTGTGAATGCTATTTACAAAACCTATCTTACTGTTTACATAGCTTGCATAGTAAAGGAAAATTCTCACAGAATTAGTGCAAGAAAGTGGAAAATCCCTCTGCTAGCAGCATTTCAGTATCCACAGCCTAATCTGATTCCTCAGTACATCCTGCCTGGACAAGGTAGAGTGATGTACCAGCAGCCAGCAGTACTCCAGCCATGCTGCCTCATGTGATGAAAACACATTATCTGTGTCCATGGCTTATCATCAGAAGCATAACCTCAGCTTTCAAAATAAGGGATATACTTTAGAAGTATTCATATTGTGGAAATTAAAGTAAATTAGATCATGTTGTAGTGTTGGCTTTAGCAACTTGTACTTACTCTGCTTCCAGCATATTTAGACTTAAACATACCTGAAAAATCTCACTAAATCTGCAGTGGGGCTATTTTCAGGGGTTTTTTATGCTCCTTGGCTATTAACATTTCACATCATGTCACAACTGGCCTTTCTGATTCTATTGAGCCTTGCTGAATGGGAATTTTGTATCATTTAAGAGCAATTCATTGCACTGCCTGTATTCTACATCTTCTCCTCAGAAACAGGGATGATGACAGGTGATGTCTCAAAAGATAAGTACTCTTCCACTACATACCCTCTGTCTACAGTGAGTTCTCTAGATGTTGTACATGAGGTTCACCAGGAAAATTCATCATGGCATGTTACCTACTTTATTTATCCATTCCACTTGATACACCTACTAAAAATAGCTGTTCTTAGATGAGTGAGTCTTGCCCTCTCACATGTGTCAGTCTGCAGGATCTAATTCTGTAGCTAATTTTACAAAACTGAAGAGTTATAAGATGAATGGGCTGCATTCACCTGCTAACAAAATAGGAAACTGTATCCTCCAGGGATATTTTGATGATTTAAAAATTCCTTAGGATACATGTCAATTAAAAGGAAAAAGAAAGAAGAAGGATTCCATACATCCTTTCATGCTTATTTCCTCTTCTTCACTGTTGTTTCCCTTTTATTGTGTCTATCCTCAGATAAGCTTTCTGTCACTGAATCAATTTTGCCATGTTGTATGTCTATTCTTTTATCTCCTTTACTTTTGCGTATTTGTTGTGGTTTAACCTGGCAGGCAGCTAAACATCGCACACCACTCACTCACTCTTGCCCACCACAGTGGGATGGTGGAGGGAATTACATAAGAAAAAAAAATTCATGGGTTGAGATAAAGATGGTTTCATAGGACAGAAAAAGAAAAAAAATGAGAGTATGCAAAACAAGTAATGCACGATGCAATTGCTCACTACCCGCTGACTGATGCCCTGAGCCAGCTCCTGAGCAGCAGCCCCTGACCACCTTTCCCCCTAGTTTACATACTGAGCATGACACTATGTGGTATAGAACGTCCCCTTTGCCAGTTTAGGTCACCTTGTGTAGCTGTGTCTCCTCCCAGCCTCTTATGCCCTCTGGCCAGCTTGCTGGTAGGGTGGTGTGAGAAGAAGAAAAGGCCTTCCTTGACTTTGTGTAGCAACAACTAAAACACCCGTGTTATCAACATTATTCTCATCTTAAATCCAAACCACTGCACTGTACCACCTACTAGGAAGAAAATCAACTCTGTGCCAGCTGAAACCAGGACAATGTTCTAGGTTACACTACTACTATGTGAGATAATATTTCTATTTATTTCCAGGCATTTCCTGTACTTTTATTATTAATGACAATGAGATTGGAACCAAGTTCAGCATCAACCAATGGCTGATTAGTGGTCTTAGTATTTCTGATAAAAATGAGCAGACAACAGTCAAATTTTGAAGGAGAGGATAATGATTATAAAGTATTGCTCACATTTTGAGCTTTTGTTGATACTTTAGGTAGAGAAAGTAGATGACTGAGTTTTACAGCTTCTCACCACTAGAATGATTTTCCTTACCCCATGACTGAAAACTGCACTGACAGGAGATCACAGAAAAGCTTGCAAAACCTAAGCTTTAGGTTTAACATTGGCTTAACTTTTAAGCCTGGTTTAACATTGACAATAAATGTCCTGCGCACTAAGACAGAAAGGATGAGACAAATTGTGATTTGCTGGGCATTGGAACAAGGAGAGAAGGAAAAATTAAGTCTTTCACCCAGTCTTTCCTTTCTGTGCTCAGAGGCGGGTTGTAGAATACAAGAAATGATGAAAAACAGTGGCTGCAAAAATACAGAGAAGCCCAGCCTTGCTTCAAAGGTGGTGCTGAACAGGTCAGCAAGGTTGCAAATTGAGGTGGATTTAGCATAAGTACGAAAAGAGTACATCTGCAACAGTCACAAGGTCATGCAAATATCACTCAAGTATCCATGAATATTTGAGCTGCAACTGCTGCCAGAAACTAAAGTGTTTTTTCTTCCAATGTAATTCTACAGGTAAAAATATTTTTTTGTACATAGGATAGTATCAATCCCCACAGGAAAGTCTGTGTTCCAAAATAACAAAGAATACCTTTTCCTCAGTTTAGTTATCATAGAATAGAAGTGTATACACAGGCAGCTTTACATTCACAATTATACTGTAAGATTTTTAGTGGTTCATTTTTTCAGTGAGTCAAGTCTTAAAACTATTACTTGATCGAAACCTCCCCAGCCTTTGAGGGAGAACAGGAACAATACTGATACTGCTGTGTTCTGGGCATGGTACCCTTCTATGCAAAATCCATTGACCTCTTTGGACAAATCTGAACCATCACACAAAGCACTGTCAGCAATGAAGCACTGTGATTAGCAATTTTGGGAAGAAATGTGATGCACTCAGAAAGAAACCCAAAGAAGCAACAAAGATGGTAGCCAGAAAATTATATATCAGCAGTACTATTTCTAAAAATAATGGTTTCCAAACTTTTCCACAAGGCATTAACAGCTCTTTAAGGGACAATCTTTATTGCTTTGTAATGTACAAAGCAATAAACAGCTGCTGAGATTGATTAATAGCCAAAGCAAAGTTGAGGCATGTAATCAATCTAAAAAGCCATTTATTGTGAGTATACTACAAAGCAATAGAGATTATTGCTGTTGCACAACAAACCATAACAGAAAACCCACACACCACACACACACACAATACCAGTTGTTTTCTTTTCAAGGCTCGCAGTGCTACGCTGCCTTTTCCCTGAGCTTTTCTCTTTAATGAAGGCAGGCAACTGGCCTTACAGCCAACAATCTACTGGGAAAAGTAATGCTCTAAGAACTTCAGTGTTATCTAAAGGAGAAATAATATTTAGGTTTTTAGTTCTGTAGCTAGAAATACAAAATTCCATGGGTATTCATCTTGTCCTTGGAAGTGGTAGTGCTATTCACATTACCAAGAAAAACAAAAAATTGGCTCACCATTAAAAAAATTATCTAATTCATGCTAATGCAGAGCTCATTTAGAAACGAAGGCTGTTTACTTTTGTGGAGTATTTTTATGAATAGCTACTAAATAACTTCAAATTTTTTCAGAGTAATACTGAATGAAACAACTGGGTCTCAGCTCCAGCTACTTCCAGCAACTACCCCCCCTAATTCTTTTAATACAGCTTTAATATAGCTCTTAATATAGTTTGGTTTTTGACTCCTCCAGTCTTCCTGGCAGGCTGTTTCAGAATCTTACCTCTCCACTAGTTTTCAAACCTGTGAAAAAATATGCATTCTGATTTTTCCAGGTTGAATAATGCTCATTTGTTCCTGAACATAAATAAAGTATAAATTGCTTTTTATCTTCCTTGTAGAGATGATATGAACAAGAGTCTCTCACCCTTCCCTTTGGCAGAATAAACAAGCTGTGCCACTGTACCTTTATGGCATGATAGGCTTGTCTCTGGATCAGTCTCACCACCCTTCTCTACAGTCATCACAGTCTCAGTCTCTCTCTCCTGAATGTGGGTATTCTGGATGGCTCTGAGGGGCTCCCAGCACTGCCTCCTCCTCACACGCACTCACAACGTCTATCTCACCCAGTAGACCCAAGGATCAAATCTGCCTTTTCCACATCCCCTTAACATTTGAAGCCAGTGGTTAACTTGCGCTTCCAGGCACAACTCGCGTATTTCTGTTTCTGAACTGGTGACCTTGCAGCTTATGACAGAAATTTGTATTAGTACAGAAGGGCACAAGCTTGCAATTTGCACTATTAAGTTTCACTCCACTTTTATTACTCTAGTTCTCAAGGTTATTCAGGTCTTCCTGTATCATATTGCCGTCCCTTTCCTTATTAATGATGTCTCCCACTTCCGTGTCATCAGCAAATTTTATTAACAAACTCCATCTTCCTATTTTAAGGTAATGAATAAAAATATGACTGAAGATGTATCCTTGAGGAACTCTTGGTAAAATACCACTCAAAGTCAGTTATCACAACAGTAGGAACTGAATTGTCCAATTTCATATTTGCAGGAAATACAATTCAGCTCAATGAAAATGAATTTTTAGATCCTAGTGGATTTAGATCCTAGTGGATAAACTTTCCAAACTGTTATCTTCAAAAATCTGAAACGATTTCATATCTGCAATTACCACAAATTTAATAACATCTACTTAGAATGACAGAATAAGAATTTTCATAAATCCATGTACATACCTCTTTACAGCTGTAAAAGTTTGGAGTATAAGAATTGTACTCATGATGTAGTGGTCCCTTTGATTGTTTCTAAGCATTTGACTCTAGTAGTTAAAATAATTGTTTTAAAATTATAGTTGCCTTAGCAGTCAATTTTACCATTTAGCCAGCCTTATATTTAATTTCTTATCGTTTTCATACTATTCTTGCAAGTCACAACTTCCCTGGAGAAGACGATCTCCAGGCTTGAGATGACATTCTCCCAGAATTCCTTTTCTCTGTGGGTCTGAAATTCCAAATTTCCTCATGTTTCCATTTTTAGCAGCCATACCATTTTTCTTTTAGGAAACACTGGATCTAGATTCATGACCTTCTTATCCCTTCTCTACTTTTTATCTTTTTTTTTTCCAGCTGGAGAGTTCAGGGTCAACAAAATCAATGAAAATCTTTCAATAATTATCAGTGATATTTCTTTTATTCCTGCTGGTATTTATTTGCAAAAGCATTGCCACTGAAGTACATGACCTTTTGTCAAAAATTTTAAAGAAAATTCCCACTTACAGCAGCCAAACTGAAGCTCATACCTATCTCAGCTGTGTCTAACCCTACATTTTTGCTCATGAGGCATCCTGAGGCTGTGCACACCACTGCTGCTGCTGCTGCTGCTGGCCTTGTTTGAACTAGAAAGTTCTACTGGCAGAAGTTCTGCTGGCATGTGCTACTGACATAGCTGTTTTGGCAGGATGTGTTCACATTTGGCTGTTTTTTAAAGATGCTGTATGTCCTCAGATCATCAGGCTTTCATCAGCAAGAGAAATCTGGCACTATGGGAGGCTAACCCAGAGTACCTTGTGCTGCATTTGGTAGATTGCTTTCTGGTAATTCTTTGCAGCATGTTTTGGAGCTTTACTATATACTGTGAGGTACAATGTCCCATCCTAAAATCTGTGTAAATATTGGGTCAGATTTAAAAATGCTTTTCTATCTTGTACAATAACCTATTTTTATATGTGTTGTTTCTCCATATTGCAGATTTCTTACTGCCAGAAAACCAGACTGTATCCAACAGCAGAGCTCTCTTGTTCATTTAGGGGAGATGAAAGGATTCTTTCATATCCAAAGAGGAGCTTAAAATATTGGGTACTGCGGGCAAGTGGGACATAGAGACAACAAATGGTAGCTAACTATTTGCAGCAAGTATTTGCTAAACTACAAGAACAAATTGTAGTTTCAAGACATATTGTAAACACTGGATGAGGGAAAATTTCAGGGTTGGATGTTGAGTTTGTGTTATCCTCACAGCTCATTCACTATGAGTTAAGAGCTGCTTAAAGAGAAGACAGTGGGGGAAAAGGTGGTGCCAGAATTCTGGAAAGCTGTGCCAATCTGGGCATTTTGGCATTATTTGAGGTGCTCAGACTCCAGTAAGCTACACAAAATTAAGTATTTCCTGCTGCACAGTCTTTTTGTGCCGGGTAATGTACTGGAAATCAGAGATGAACCTGATACAATGAGCTTTGCTGATGGTGGTGGAACAGCAAATAAGGTTTATGTCCAATTCAGTCCCATCTTGTTTTGAATATATAAAATGAAAACAGTGCTTCTGTGTGGTGATCTCTCTAGAGAGTATTTTATATCAATGCTGTTTGTGGGAAAGCCCATGCTTTCCTTCTCATCTAAACTGTTGTTATTAATAGAGCTACAAAGCCACCCCTGGCAGCAAAGACAAGGCAGATCTGGTTGGAAAGGTGTTTGTGAAAACAAAAACACTGTAACAGGAAAAAAATTACACCAACCCACAAAACTTTAATTTAGCAGTCTCCTGCAAAACACATGAAGGGTCTCATAGGGTCCCTCCATTTGAGTGGAGTTTCATCCTGTTTCCTGAATTCAGCACAGAGGCAGAGGCAGTGTTTTCCATTTTTCCATGACATTTCCAGGTATTAGAGACAAGTGGATTCCTTAGATAGCTATCATACACATAGAATATACAGATGGATGGAAGACACATAGAGACCATATGTAGGCATGGAACCTGCCAGACTTGTGCATAACCACATATGTAAGGCAAGTTCCAAACAATGAGTCTGACATTATGGACCTGCAGCACCTGTGGTCTGCAGGCAGCCTCTGTGTACATAAAAACAGGCTGAGAGAGTTGGGGTTGTTCAGCCAGTAGAAGAGAAGACTTTGGGGAGACCTTACAGCACTTTCCAGTATCTAAAGGGGGCTGCAAGAGACCTTTTACAAGGGTATGTTGTGACAGGATAAGGGGGAATGCCTTTAAACTGGAAGAGGACAGGTTTAGATTAGATATTAGGAAGAAATTCTTTACTATGAGGGTGGTTGAGACCTGGAACAGGTTGCCCAGAGGAGCTGTGGATGCCTCAACCCTGGCAGTGTTCAAGGCCGGGCTGGATGGGGCTTGGAACAACCTGGTCTAGTGGAAGGTGCTCCTGGCATTGCAGGGGGTTGGAACTATAGGATGGTTAAGGTCCCTTCCAACCCAAACCATTCTATGATCCTATGACTTTTTTAACTTTAGCTGAAAACCAGTAATTCAGTACTCTGAATATGCCCTCCCACCAGATATAATCTGACAGGAGAATCTGTTTGGAGGAAACACAAGGAATGCTGATGTAGATACCTTGAGAAAGTAAATAAGACCACCATGTTAATGCACCAGCTCTATTCAGTGAATCCCCTTACTTAATTAGCTATGCGTATTCAGTGAGCTCCTTAATGGGTTCTGTATCTCAACAGTTTTGATTTTATCCACATCTCTGTGCCCAAAAATCTCTTCCAATTTAGTCAGTTCTTGGTATTCTTCATCACAGGCTTCTATGAATTTTAAGTGCAGTGTCTGAGCTCAGTACACTCCATAATGAATGCACAGCCATCATAAGTTGTGCACAACAAAATGATCATAAAAGAACCTTGGACCACTAAACTGAAGGTGGTGCCTTCTGAGAAAAAAAATGCCCTTCCTTTTTCACCCTTCACTGGTTCTTAACTCAGTTTTAGGCTCCGTGTTGGATTGAAACCTTCAATGACCTTCACATTTTTCTTCCAAATCTATTTATTCTTCAAAAAAGGCTGCTTCTCCAATATTTCTTCCTGCCCGGCCTGAAGAAATTTGGGTCTTAAATCAAAGGCATGTGGAGTTCTGTCCGTCTAGCTGTGTCAAAAGGCAGAGTAGAGGAAAAGCAGGCATTTAACTAACATGCCAGGGATTTCCAGCCACTGGCAGAGGCAGCAGAAATATCAGGAAATCAATGAAAGCAATCACTGATGTAGGGACAATTGCATGGTGGGTGTGCAGCTGGCAGATTGCTCACAATGCTTAGTTAGCTGGTAAAAGAAGTCTTTGCATGCTGTGTGTCAGCACAAACATGGGTACAACTGAAGGGTATTTCACTTGGGAAGCTAGTGCAACTTCACAGGGAAATCTCAGCTTTTGGCTGGAGGGTTGAGCACTGAGCATGGAGGGAATCAGTTGCCGGTCAGAGAGAGGGTAAGGGGCAGAGTTTGGAGGATGTAGTGGTCAAACCACACTAAGCAATGCAAGCTAGAGATTGATCACGGCAATTTCCAAAATCGAAAATTTCAGCCAAATCTGAATAAGATTTTAAGTAATTTTTAAAAATTTACATCACAGAATATCTAAGGTTTGAAAAAAACCCCTGGAGATCATTTAGTTCAACCTCCTTGCTCAAAGCAGTTAACTAGAGTAGGTTGATTGGGGATTTTTTCAATCAGACTTTTAATACTGCCAAAGATGGAGACCATACAAGCTCTATGAACAACCTGTTTTAGTGTTTGACCACTCTCATCACAGAAATTTGGTTTTATGTTTAAATGGAGTTTCCTGTCTTTCAATTTGTGCCTTCTTTCTCTTGTTCTTTCACTGGGCACCACCAAGAAGTCTGTCTCCATCTTCTTTGCGCCCTTCCTTCAGATATTTATACACATTGATAAGTTCCCACCAGAGCCTTCTCTTCTCCAGGCTGAACAGTCCCAGCTCTCTCAGCCTTTCCCCATATTAAAGATGCTCCAGTCCCTTAGTCATCTTAGTGGCCCTTCTCTAGACTCCAGTATGTCCCTGTTGTACTGGGGACACCGTGACTGGACCCAGTGCTGCAGTTGTGACCTCACTGGTGCTGTGCAGAAGGAAATGATCACTTTTGTCTACCTGCTGGCAATGCTCTTCCTAATGCAGCCCAAGAGGCTGTTGGCTACCTCGGCAGCAAGGGCACCTCGCTGGTTCAACTCATGTCAGCTGGGATCCCCAGGTCCTTCTCTGCCAAGCTCCTTTCCAGCCAGTTGGCCCCCAGCATGTACTGGTGCATGGGGTAATTCCTCTCTAGGTGCAGGACTTCACATTTCCCTTTGCTGTCCTTCTTGAGATCCCTCTTGGCCCAGTTCTCCAGCCCGTTCAGCTGCCTCTGAATGGCAGCACAACCATTCAATGTACCAGTCACTCTGCCCAGTTTTACACCATCTGTAACCTTGCTGAGGGTGCACCCTGAGGATGAGTGGTCCCCAGCTGCATTTTGTGCGGCCAGTCTCAACCCCTTGAGCTCTGCAGTTCTGCCAAATTTCAGTGCGGCTCCATATCCATCCTAATAGCCCATGCTTCATCAATTTGTCTGTCAGGGTGTAATGGGAGACAGTCAAAAGCCTTACTTAAGATAAACAGCATACTCCGCTCTCCCTTTATCCACCAACTTGTCATCTCATCAGATACCCAGCACTCTTTCCTGTGACAGATTTCCCTGCTGCATGTAATGGAGATCTTCATAAACTGGTTTTATTAAAACTTATTAGGCCACTTGGTATAG
This sequence comes from Oriolus oriolus, assembly GCA_013400235.1. Classification (NCBI taxonomy): domain Eukaryota; kingdom Metazoa; phylum Chordata; class Aves; order Passeriformes; family Corvidae; genus Oriolus; species Oriolus oriolus. The sequence continues at coordinate 1,389,608 of VXBT01000852.1, read as the reverse complement.
GGGTTGCTTCTAACTGCTGTAGAATGAACTGCTTCAACTGTAATTCACTTTGTAATGATCTGCAAGTGATACAAAACATAGAGCTTGTTTAACAGCACATATCAAATGGTTTATGCAAGGTTGAATATTACAGGAAGATTTTTTTGTCCAGATTAGGGGTGCGACTGTTGTTTTGTTTTGAAAAAGAGGAAAGAAATATGGACAAATGGGGGCTGCACTCCCACTTGTGTTGCTCAAATTGCACTAGAGGCTGCTTTTACAGGTGAGCAAGTAGAAGCAGCAAATGTGATCAATGAACACTTGGCAGGCAAAGTACTTAACACTGTTAACTTATCCTGAATTGCACTGAAATATAGCCCTGGTATGTTTGGACATTCAGGTAAGTTTCATCTCTAGACAGATTTAAGTTAGCCAGACCAAAACCTGAGAGTGGATACCAGCACAAAATCCCTTTTGTGATTTTTAAATTAAATTTTTTTTTTAAAAAAAGTAATTTGGATGAATATGACATAATTGAATACTTTGTATTTTTTCATTAGTTAGGCAGAAAATGTTCAGAACACACTGCTTTTACCTTAGCAATCACTTCAGCAAATACTAGCTTACCTAGTCAACCAACTGACCAAGTCAGTTTATAGGTTTTGATGCTATTTCCATCCTAAAGCACTGTTATTGCAAACAAGATTTAATTATGTACCTGCATTTAAAAGAGGTGTGGAGAGAATTCCTCCAATAAAAAGCACAGGAGAGAAAGGGTTTAAGTGAGAAAGTTGTACTAGTTGAGACACAGCAGAGAGATCACGAAAGAAATATTTGCTATAATTGCCAAAGCTCAGAAAATGAATAAAATTTAACTCTTCAATTTGATGACCTAGAAAATAGAGAGGAGAAATAATGTGCATATGAAAAGGATTAAAGAAGAAGCCAAGAAAGGAGGCTTAGTGGGTTTAACTGGGTGGATTGAAAAATTGTTTAAAGAATGATGAGATAACAGTAAAAAGAAATTCAAACTGGCTTTACCAGGAAACAGATCTACACATTTTTCTGTGAAACTTCACTTGTATTATTTCAATAAAAGAAAGGTTCAGAAGAAAGTAATAGGAAATGAGCTAACTGTGAATGATCTGAAAATAGCATACATGCATGTGCGCACACACATTCTTTTGGCTTTTAAAGAAGAATATACGAAGAAAAGAGGGTACAATAATAACAAGGTTTCATTACTTCTGAGGTATTGAACTTGGCTGCAAAAGAAAGAGAACTAGATGTCTAATAATTAGAGATAAAGTAGAAGCTAGCAGACATAATGGCATGTGTTATGTAAACCAGGTAGTGTTACACACGGAGATCTTTTTACTGCTATCGTAATGCCTGTCAGAGTCAAAAAAGGAACTGGAAGAGGGTATTTTTCTAGAAGAGAGGGGCATAACAAAGCTTAAAATAAAAATCAGAAAGACAAATTAAATTTTAAATATCCACGGGGTTCTTGTCTAGCAAACATGAAAAAGTAAAAGTTGCACTAGCAAGTGATTAGTAAAAGGAACTTCAAGCTAGTAAGACATATATATATATTTATTTACATATAAATATATATACAAGATGAATTTATTCAGGGAGTGCTTTCAGATATATCTGAAGTATATAATAAAAGAACAAAGGAAGATGCTTGGTCAGATGGAGCTGTATTTGTTGTGTTTCTATTATTCACAAAGAGGTAACAACTACCCTCCTACAGCAGTTTTTAGATAAATTTCAAAATGCATTCAGAGATAGCGAACAAAGACTGTCCTTGTCAGTCATGAACAACCCACTTGCCACAAAAGGCCTGTGTTTGTTGTTGTTACATGTCTGGAGATTTTCTGATACGGGCTGTGATCACATTACCCATCACGACAGCAGAAGGCACGCGAGGGAGCTGTTCAGCGAGTGTCTGGTGCACCTGGCCAACGGGATCCTGAAACCTGGAGGTGGATGCATTGTCGATGGGACCTTGCCAGGAGGCAGCCTGGGGAAGTCACTGCAAGTGACCCCTCTGTGCCACTCCAACAAAGCCATTTGGCCTGTGGGACCCATGTGTGTGAAGCTCTGCTACAGCTAATGTGGAAATGTCCATCTTTTGGCTTTCCAGAGGACAGGGGCAAGCGGGAGATGCGACAGCACTTCTGCCCTGCCAGGGAACCACTAAGGTGAGCAATCCAACCTTCACTGCCTGACCAGAGTGACCAGGGACAGGACAGCAGTTTGTGGCTGCTGCTACAACGTGTCTGAGACCCCCGTATTTTACTGAGAAAAACTTTCAATGCATCCATTTTGAACCTGTAAACCTGAGCTCAGAGAAAGTATCACAATGATGCTGACACCCCAAGAGTCAGAAAGAGCCAACAATTGACCCAGAGAGTTACAGCAAATGAGAAGGGGGTTGGGAACAGAGTCTTGCCTTATCAGTGAAATGGGCATCATAGCTTTAAAGGACTGACCCCGAACAAAGGATCACCTGGGCTTTTATCAAATAGTCTGGGGTCATCCTGTGACTTGTCAGGTCTTGCTGTGTCACCTGTCTATTGTTACTTGCTGTGTCTCTTGTCACCTGTCTGGCCACAGGTCCCGTGCCCTTTATAATTGCAAGGAATCAGTGTCAGTTCACAGCCTCTTGATTCCAGCCACCATGGAAACTCAACCACCACTGACCACCAACTCAAGAAACCCACGGACTCAAAGGAAGAGAAACATAGAGCATGAGGATTAATTACCACGAGAAGCAAGAGAAGCATTAAACCAAGAGAAACTAAAATACTAATTGATAGGAGAACTCACCAATGAACTGTGATTTCTTTGTTTGCTAAAGTGTATATTTAGTGTAATTGAAATGGACTGCCCTGGACTGCCCATGGAGGTGGTGAGTCACTGTCCCTTGGCGGTGTTTAAGGAAAGACTGGATGTGGCACTCAGTGCCATGGTCTGGTTGACATGGTGGTGTTCACTTACAGGTTGGACTCGATGATCTCAGAGGTCTTTTCCAAGCTAATCGATTCTGTGATTCTGTAAATTTTTGAGAATCTGAGTGCTTGATTGGTGTAAAACTTCCACCTTGCACTCTACACAGAATAAAAAAACATCTCCTGTCTATACTGGGTCCCGTGTCTGTGTTTAGCGTCCCTAAAATGGTAACAACACACGGAACACCGAGTGACTTCTGCCAGCTGTGCCCTGGGCTTGTGACAGCCGTCACCAGGCGCTCCCTAAACGTGGGCCAGGACTGGCCACGGGGGAGAGCCCTCCACCAGCAACCCACCGTCCTGCGGGCCAACGCTGCGGCAGGAGCTGGCACTGCCACTGCCCCTGCCCCTGGGCTCTGGGGCCGCCATCCCGGCCCGGCAGCTGCCGCGCCGCGCACGCGCCCGCAGGTGCTCGCGCGTGCGCCTCGGGGTGCCCGGGCGGCCCCGCGGGCGTGGCGGAGGCAGCGCGGGGGGCGC
>VXBT01000852.1:1374895-1386088 GCA_013400235.1 Oriolus oriolus | reverse complement strand
GTTGCTGTGGGAACGGCGGCCGGCTGAGCGAGGCTGGGGCCCCGCGGAGGCGGTGGCGGGTCTCGACCGAGACCCCAGGCAGCGTCCGGTGCCCCTCCGGCCGTAGTGCTCATCCCTGGGGGTTCCGCCTGGCCGGGCGGGGGCGAAGGGACGGACTGTGCGGTAAGTCGGGCGGTAGGCTTGGAAAGCGGCCGGAGAGACAGAACCCCAGTGCCGCTTCCTGGCAGCTTTCACATGCCTGGGAGAGGGGTTTGATTGCCAGGTTTGGGTTGGGACAGCAGCACAGGTGCTGCTTATTTGGGGAGTTGCTCTTGGACGTGTTGTCCCACGGCTGCGCTGGAAACCTTAATCCTCTGAGGATTGTGGACTCAGCTCTCGTAACTTTGGTCTTGTTTCTCTTTGATAGGGATTTCTCTGCTTCAAAATTTCACCAGGGCGAAAGTGCATCAGTTGTGATTGGTAAATTGCTGGTGTTCAGAATTATGTCTGGTAGTTGCTGTTATTTGCATATTCCTGAAAGGAGGTTGTAGTGAGGTGGGGGCTCATCTCTTCTACCGTGCCTGCAGTGAAAGGGCAAGAGGAAATGGCCTTAAGCTGAGACAGGGAGGATGCAGATTAGATACTAGAAAAAAAATTCACTGTAAAGGTGGCCATGCATTGGAATAGATTGGCCAGGAAGGTGATGGAGTCGCCAGCCGTGGACGTGTTTAGGAGGCGTCTGAATCTGGCACTGGTTGGTGTGGTTTAGGGGTTACAGGGGCAGTGCGGGGTTGACTGTTGGAGTTGATGATCTTAAAGGTCTCTTCCAACCTCAGTGATTGTGGGATTCTTCTTAAACCTGTACCTGCATGCTAGCTATTCGAGAGATTTGCTAGGGCAGACAGAATATGGATTTGCATGTCAGAGAGCAGAGTGTTCATGGCTTGAGTACAGGGCTTCTCTTCACTGTACTTAGGGATTGCAAGTATACCCGCTCTGCACCATAGCAATTAAATGACACTGGTCTTGAGCGGTAAAGAGGATGGCAGAGCCAGTGTGGTGCCACATCTGATGTAGTCAGCCATGCTTCTCTCATCTTGACTGAACTGAGCTGTGAGGGTACAGCTATCTCGCTTTTGGACATTGCTCTGACTGTACTGCTATCTGCTGCTTTAAAGTCTTCCTATACAGCAAAGACCAGACTTTTGGAGTAAACAAGTGGGGAATAAAGATGAGAGCCCAAGTGTGGCTTTTCAGAGGCTGCTGTGATATATCTTTTACCCTTCAGCAGAGAGTCAGGAGCTCTTCAGTCGTGCAGCTTAAAGGCTACTTGGGAAATGGTGACAGTAGTGAGGGACAAGATCTGTGTGTGTACCAGTTACACTGTCCCCATCAACACTGCAGCATTCCCTCTATCTCTTTCCTGCTGGGATTGGGGAGCAAAATTACAGAACCACACAATATGCTGAGTTGGAAGGGACTCACAAGGATCAGGAAATCCAACTCCCAGCCCTGCACAGGACTGTTCCCAACTGTACCAGACGTAAGGCCTACACAGAAGACCTTCCACTTATGGTCAAAGTTCTGGCTCCCAGTAGCTGGGCGAATAGGGAATGATAATCTTCCTTTTTTAGTGAGGACTGACTGTATAATTTCTCCAAACAGACAACTGCAGTGGAACTCCTTACTTTTTTTTAAACACATTGTAATAGAGGGAAGAGTAAGGAGCATAGAGAACAAAATTCAGTCACAGTGAAGGTAAGTAATATATTGATGGTAGTTGGAAATACTAAAAACACTGATGGTCTCAAGCTCCTGATCTGTTCCTGTGGTTTTTTTAATTAGGCATGATTTAGTGAATAAGGTTGGTGCACTTCTTAGCATCCAGTTCTGTGTTGGGTAGTTCTGAAGGGGTTGGGTGTGCCACAGTGAAAGACACTGTGCCAGAACGTGCAGGCTCTCAAAGAAAGCAGAAGCAGCTGGAAAAGTAAAACTGCAGAACAGGAAGAATTGAACTAACAAACTAAGGATATAAGATTTTTTTTCACTCTGTAGTTTAGAAATAACCAAGATGATGGTGTCTGATCTACTGTCAGTTCATTGTCATAAGCTGTGTGAGAGAATAGAAGTTACCAGATGGTCTGAGTCACAGTGCAGAAACATATTTTTCTTTTGAGGTAAGTTTGAAAGGCAGAAGAGGAATTTTGGATGGTGTAAGGCTCATGATGAGTTTGCTGTGAAATGACAAGGGTGATACCTACAGAGAACTGCACCATGATAGTGATGGGTTGTGCGGAGCCCAGCAGGTGATGGAGCAGGTCCGTCACTGCCCACTGCATTTCCCAGAAACTGCAGCAGGACAGAACACTGATTGGAAGTTTGGGTTGATAACTTACATTAGTGTTGTCTTTCTTTGCATGTGCTTGAGGGTGGGTTGGGGATTCGTTTCTTTCAGAGGAAAAAAATGGATTGCTTTTTCTTCTTGTCTCTGCTTATCTTGTCTCTGCTCATAACTGTGCTTCATTTACTGATAAAGATGCCTCTTTGACATATTAGGAAGCTGCCCTTGGTAAGGTCGATAATATATATCGGGTTTTTCCTAAGTTGGAGAAAACTTGTCTCTTTACAGCATAGCATTGAATTCCTGTTTTGGCTATGATGTTTCCTAAGTAATCAGGTGTCAAGAAACAGATTTTCTATGGAATTGTAGAGGACCACATTTGGCCATGAAGAACAGTGATGTATTTTAGCTCCCTGTAAGGTAGGTCCTCCATGTCAGATGCTTTCTGTTCTTGAGTATTTTCCTACAGAACTGAGGAACAGCGAGGGAAATGCAGTATCAATGTACCTTATTTTCCACTATTTCAGCACTGTCTAGGATTTAGTTACCCTTTTAAACTACATTGTGGTAGCATAACCAGTGATGAATTAATAATTTGTAATTTAAAACTAACATAATACTTTGTGCCTTTCACATATATTTTCCAGTGTTCTTCCTGTGCAGTACTTTGCAGAGGAATGCAAGCTTCAAAGACTGAAAATAGAAAAAAAACAGAACCATTCTACTGGCTGTCAGTGGCAAAGCCTAAGACCAGTTCTGAGATTGTAAATGAAGCCAGAGATGCTCTACGAACAGTAAGAACTCAAAGACCATTCACACCTACAGATGAACAAAGGAAACTTTTTGGGTCTCGATCCTCACGATGTCCTCAAAATAGACCCGCTTCAGTTTTTAGGTACTGTGCCTTTAAGATTTTTTTCAAATATCCTTTAGCAGCAAGAGATTTGATTCTGTAATTATGCTTCCGGTGATTATTTTCCCAGTGTTAATCTGTATTCCTAATCACATCATTTGCCTTCTTCTAGTGATCCTTACTGTTGGTGTTAATCTACCATGTCCAGGAAGTTCCTGTGGATTAGAGCTACCAGAGGCAGTCATTACACTAGTTTTTTGTGTGGAGAATAGTATAAGAAAATAAGTCTGTTACTTACCTTTTTTTGAGACAATTGAATGCTTCTAATTGAGATAGTCTTCAGCTTTTTTCCTAGAACGTGTGAAAGCTTGCTTGTTTCCTATAACCTATATGCTAGATCTTTTTTCAGAGCCTTCTAGGATCTCTTAAATGTAAAATTTTAGGTCCTGAAGTTCGAAATGCTTGTTTTCAAACTAAGTTTATACTACCTCAAAATTATTTCTAGGTGGAGTTTTGTTGGCGTGAAGTGCTCTTGTCACTTTTGCTTTCTTCCCTTACCCCATATTCACTGGCAAAGGGAAGAAGCATGCAGTTAAAAAAAAAAAAACTGATCACAAAATACTGAGTCTTCTTTATTCTAACTAGGTTTCATTTCTTTGTTAGTCTTGATGCATCCAGTTTTGATTTGGCTGAATCAAGACCACTTTCTGGTGTTCGTCTAAGCCCACTGGCTCATGTAAGTACTCTGGAAGTAACTCATGCAGTACTGATATAAAAATGTGTCTCGGTAGTGTTAGGAAAAGAAATGGTTTAAAGACATTGGGGAAAAATGGAGACTTGTTGTAATGTTAGTCTGAGACTTATAAAGTCAATTCTGTCATTTTTTCCCCAAAGGAAACCTGAAAATAATTTAAACTACTTAAATATTGCTGTATTGCTTTATGATTCTAAGTGACATTAAGAAGAATCAGAAAACGGATACTGGAGTCAGCTTTCTTGTGTAAGAAATAGTTGAAGTTTATGAGTGTGAACATGAGCCAACAATGTGACCTTGCTGCTAACAAAGTTGCTGATGATCTCTGGGGCTGCATTAGAAGGGGTGTTGCCAGCAGGTTGAGGGATATGATCCTTCTCCTCTGCTCAGCACTGATAAGGTCACACCTGGCGTGCTGTGTCCAGTTCTGGGCTCCACAGTACGAGAAAGACATGGAGCTACTGGAGAGAATCTGATGAATGGCCACAAAGGTGGTGAAGGGACAGAGAGAAAGGAGAATGTTCAGCCTGGAGAAGACCAGTGAAGATCTTATCCATGGATGCAAATACCTGAAAGGCGAGTACAAAGAGGATGGGGCCAGCCTCTTTTCAGTGACTGGATTGGAGGCAGTGGGCACAAACTGGGACACAGGAGGTTTCCTCTGAACTTCAGGAAACAGTTTTCCAGCTTTGAGGTGATGAAGCCTTGGCACAGGTAGCCCAGAGATCTTCAAAAGCTTCTTGGCCATGGTCCTGGGTAACTGAGTTTAGGTGGCTGTAGTTGAACATGGGACTTGGACCTCCAGAGGTGTCCTCCAGCCTCATCTGTTTTGTGGTACTGTGATCAGTAACTTGAAGGTAACTAGGTGGATGCTTTCTATTTGGCTTACATTTCTATAATATGTCATTATTGTAGTTTATTTCAAAACACATAGAGGTCCTTTAAGAACCTCTTTTCTCCCTCTGCGAAAACTGTGAATCGTTTTCAATTTTTAAGTGTATCTGCTCTTTCACAGTTTCTTTTACATTTGGTCTTCAAATATAAGATTCAGTCACAACCATTTGTTTAGTACCCGAGATAACAGAGCATGCTATAGCAATTAATTGCTTCTTCCAGACAGTAAGCTTTTTAAATTCTTTAGGAAATGAAGGGAAATATCCAAGCGAAGTTATACTTAAGTGATTTGGGTAAGGTAATATTATATAACATTACATCTGCTTTAAAATGAAGCTATGTTTAGATTATTAGAAAAATTTACATGTATATGAATCACCTTATAAGTTCTGAGCATTCTTCTATTTAGATTATATATACTTACATTTCAATTTAAGTACTGGTGTTAAATTTTCATTTATTTTGTGTGTGAGCGTGAAAAAAAAATTAGACAAAGCTACTGACCAATACAAAAACGTCCTTTTTTGCTTTATCAATGGAGATAAGTTAGTACACTGTCAATGGAGAGCTTGTATTAATCATGGTGGTTGCGGGAAGTTGGTCTCATCTGTTGGCTTCTTCAGCTAATACTGTGGAGAGCTCTGAAGGATCAGCTGGAGACTTTCTAGGGGATTCTTTATTTTAAGGAAATTGCTATCTTAGAGGTCAGTGCTTTTATGTAGGGCAAGGGCACAACAAGTGCTTAGTACTAGAGATTTGGGGACTGGTTCACATCCTCTAATATGCAAGATACTGTCATAAAACTAGGACTTTCGTGTTTCTGGATCTGCATGATTTGTCTCAGTGTGATAGGAAGTAGTACATAGGATGTGAACATATTTGAAGTGTTTTGGAAATACTGTTTTAGTGCTCAAAAACAAATCAAAGAATAGATGTGTCTCTAGAATTGTTAGCAATAGTCGTTGGCAAAATATTTTCTTTGATAAATAAGCTTGCTTTGATAAATAAGATGTAGTTAAATGAGTATTTATGTGGAATAAATAATTCTGAGTTGTTCAACTCAAGCTAGTTTTTGTTTTCTGCAGCCCTGAATGTTGGCTTTTAAATGGCTTTCTGTGGTGATAAGGTTATAGACATGTGGTTTGTTCGGTGGAATGGTATAATGAGATTCAGGATATGAGAATTTCTTAATGGGCAAGCCAATGTAACTTCTGTTCTATTCTGAACTTAGCCCTTTGTCAGAAATTATGTGGGTTTCTTTTTTTTTTAAAATTTTTACTTATATGAAAATTAAATTATCTGTGCTTTTGCTTAAAAGTCCTCTTTATCTTTGTCACAGAAACCAGTACTAATCACTTCTGAAAAAGATGAAGATTCTTCTGTTTTCCTTCCAAAACCTCCTGCTGATGCTGCAGAGGTTAGAAAAGTCAGCTGTGCTTGGAAAGGCTTATTTAGAACAACTTCTCCAGGAGATTTATTTTCTGCTCAAGCAGTTGCTCTGGATCAGAGTAAGAATGTTTTGATACATATTATTTGCTAGAAAAATAACTGCCTGATGGGTTTTAATATTGGTAATTACATGAACTATTAATATATGAAGGGACCTGCATGCCCTTTCAGTGTGAATTTTGGAAGTATTTAAATGGGTTTAAGGCAGTTTTGAAACTGTGGTTTCCCAAAATGATGCTGACTTGCACTACTGAAAGTGAGTTGAAAGCTACTCAGGTGCCTCTTTTTCCTATAGGCTTCCAAGTAATGGAATTTTACTGAAAGTTGTCTTCAGTGAGTAAAATTAACATTAAATGCTCACATGTTTAAAGAGATAATGAGATGCCATCATCTAAGGAGACTCCCTGATGGATTATTTAGCATAAAAGGAGGAATAAAAAGGAATGATATGTCTTGACAGGCTTCCAACTACATCGTATTTGTTGTTAAGAGTTTCATTAGTGGAGACTTAATAAAGGTCACTAAGTGTGGGATTTAAAAGTAATTTTCTTGTAGATGGGTAATGGCATCTTGGCTTCTTGCAAGTTGGCTCATAATGAAGTGTGCTGGGACTCTGCCTTTATTGAAGAAGACTCATTTGTAATAATGACAATTCTTACATTGTCTGGGATTGTTACTTTACATGATAAACTGAATATCTCACTTTTTACCTTATTGCAAAATAAGTCTTACATTAAAAGTACTAAACTTCATTATGATGTATTTATTCTATAAATATATCTTTATATAATGTACCCCTTCTTGTAGCTTTAATAAGTTGATGTTACTAATTGAAGAAGTTGAGAAGCTAATGTAGTTGTAACCTGCCTTGGTCTCTTCTCCCCTTTTGGGATCATGCAAATGTTTATGTGGGGGCTTTTATGGTGGAGGTTCTTACTGTGTGTACATAGAAGACAGAATTAACAGCTAAATTTTCTTGAGTTCCTTCATAATATTCAGGTCCTGAAATATGGTCCCTTTTTTCTCAAGGTACAATCCACTTATTGGTAAAAGGGAGATTAAAAAAGATGAAATATTAAAACTTTAAAACACAAACCCAAAAGACTTTCAGAAAGAAAGACTTCATAAGGAGACATTGACAACCTTAATCTTAATAGTCTTAAGCTTTCTCGCCTTTTAAATTGATACAAGCAAATTTTGATAATGTAATGCAACAAGCAGTAATTAATAAGAACACTTGAACAAAATGTATTCTCTTTGACTGTTTCAGATGAAGAGAAGCTAGATTTTGAAGAACCAACTATGACGATGAATAATCTTGACAAAAGTAATAATAACTGTTTAGCAGAGCAAAAGTTGTACGCATCATTTAATGATGAAAGTAGACAATTAATTTGTAATGAGCATATCACTGGATCAGGAAGTGAAGACTCCATGGAAGGGACACCAGGAAAATTTTCACTTCAGCTGCGAGAAGAAAGGTCAGCATTGGTCAAATATGGTAATGTTCATCTTCTACACAACCCTCTTCCTAGATACTCAATTGTGCAAGTATCAAAATGCTTAAAGTTATTGGAATTTGAAGATAACATTACATATGCTTTAAAAACCCCTTATGTTTATATTATTAGAAAAATTTACATTTCTTCTTTTAGGAAGTTTCTACAGTCAAAAGACTAATTCGTGGAAAATTGTTGGTAGAAATTTGTTCGATATGAAATAACTTTTGTTTGATCGTTAACATTTCAAAACTAAGTATTCTAATCATTGCATGTAGAATCCTCAAGTTTAAATTTGACGTGCTTGCTTTTGCAGTTTAGTCCTATTGTTTTAAGGTGCTATACCACCTTCACTTAATTTGACAGATGAGTAGAGCCATACTTTCAGTTCTGGTATGTGATCATGCACCAAAACCAGGCTTAAACTCCGTTGGCAATAGAAGCAGAATTTTTTGTGACTTTGAATTTTTAGTTCTTTTTTTTTTTTTTTTGATGACTGAATAGGTGTAAGAGATTAATGAGACTGACATGCCTGCAGTCTGTTTTTACTGAACCTGGAATATCATATCTGTTCTTTAATTCATAATCAAGTAATTTGTTTTTCTTTTGATTTAGACAGGAATTCTTGCACGGGGGGGCATAGTCCCATGGCACTATGTATGGTTGGTGTAGCAATTGCTGCATTAGTAGTCAGATGAACAACTGTTTTGTGCTAATAACATTGGCAGATCTGGCAATCTCAACACCAAAGAATGAAAAACACTTTATTTTCAAAGCACATCCTTATAAAAACTTGCTCACTCTTAAAAATATGCATTTGCTAGTATCTTCTTTCTAGCGTGTTTGTATGCTTAGGGAAAAGCTATTTCCCTGGATATTCTTAAGCACCTTTGGTATTAAAGATTATATTCTTAATTTTATAATATGAAAGGTCTTTCATTTACTAACTTGATGATAGCACTTAATAGTTTAGAGAATGTTGTCCATTGGGGCTGTTACAGTAAATGATACATAACAGAGCTATCATAGTACTCTTTTATATTAAACTGTGAGCAGGATTTTAAAAGAAGATAGATTCTGAAAGAGTGAAGACTTGTTGTAGCAAAGAAAAAACTCCACGAGTGTGGAGGGAGGAAGAATGAGAAAATAAGAGCAGAGGTGCAAAATGTAGGTGAAAAAAAGGAAAGTAAAGCACCAAGGAGAATGCTTCACTGCAATATAATTTTCTCCCTTTAAAATCAGTGATCTAATAACTTCTTAGATAAAGACTATTTGGATTGTCATACCACATAGATTACTGTAGTTTGAATTTTATTTACTAAAGGTGTGGTGTGAAGTACTTTAGTGTTGCAGTGGAAATGGGTAGTTCCTTTTGTGGAGTATTCATCCTGCCATTTTCAGTTCTGCTTTCAGTTTGGGTTGCTGTTTTAGTTGATGGTGTCCAAGTGCCTCTAATAGGAAAGGATTGGTTGATACTTTTGCTAATTGGAAAGAATGACTTTCCTTCTCAATCATAATTTTAAAACTTGCATGTATAATTGAACAGCTAACCCATTAGACATGCTTCCTGTCTGTTCAAAATTATACACTTCTCTCTATAAGAACAAGAATCCTGCAAGTTTTTGATTTTCCATTTTTCTTACTGGTCCTTTTTGCAATCACGAATCTCATACATCACTTAAATTAGATCTCAAATTACAGGCCTTAAGATAATACAAAAAATTGCTTTCCAGTATTGTTCTGACTAGTTTTCTCCGAAGTGGAAGAGGACTATAACATTCCTCCATCTTTCTGTGTTGAATGCAAGAGCTGTAGTTTTGAATGGCCCATTTTTACCTCTCCTGTGGGCTGTGGATGCTTTCTGTGTACTTGAGTCAGAGATGATTTTTGCCAATGCTGCCTAGACAAGGCTTCCTGACACCCTTTAGGTGCTCATATGGCTTAGAGTACCACATATATCTGCAGTGCTACAAGATGCACAAGAATAATGCAAAATGCTTTCCCTTTAGCCACAAAGGTCTGTCATCACTGCCCAAGCAGTTCATGCCATCATGTGATGGCATGGCCGTAGATAATCTCAGCTGCTCTCATATGTTCTAACTCCTTGCTAAGACACCGTTGAGCACACTGGTCCAGTGTTTGTGTATGATACTACACAAGTCATGCAAACATTTTTCTATGTGTTTGTGTGTTGGTAGTGTTAGCAGGGACCAAAAGATGTGACAGCACAGCAATCCAGCAAGAGAATGAATATTTTATTAATTTACAGTAACATTTATATACCCTAGCTCCATAAAGCGATTGGACAGTGTTCACACTTCTCCCAGGGTGATTGGTCTAAGTCCTAGATACCCATTTAAAAATATTATGTTACTGTACCAAAAACATAAGTGGAAAACAACAGGTGTGAATGCTATTTACAAAACCTATCTTACTGTTTACATAGCTTGCATAGTAAAGGAAAATTCTCTCAGAATTAGTGCAAGAAGATGGAAAATCCCTCTGCTAGCAGCATTTCAGCCTCCACACTTGTGTGAGTTCAGAGATGTCATTCTTCATCTGACAAGGCAGTTGAAAAGTACCGCAAACCTAGCCTTCCGTATGCTTTGTTGACTTTGGTCTTCGTAATAGTTGTATGTAAAAGGCTCCAGAGCCATAGAAGGGTCATTGCAGTGAGAGGTTTGGCATTCTTTCTCAGTAGAACATGTTTAGAGGTACTAGATGATTGGAAGGTTAGATTGCATCTGGTTCTGTGTTGTAAATACTTGAGGCATCTTGTATGGGGTTACAAGATATTTTCTGTTTAAAGTACATTGGATTCAGGAGTAATAGGATGAAAGCTTAAAGGAATGTGAAATCTTTTATTCCCTAAAATCCTGTCATTCTCTATATGAAGCAGGTGTCAACCTCAATTCTGTATCTCAGTGATTTAAAATCCTTGCAGGAATTAAGCAAGAGGATTGTAGAAAGACTACACTTCATACAGGAGAAGGTGTGTGAGACTTTCTACTCCCCTTTTGCTACAGTTCTGTTGTGGTTTGGCACGGCCGGGTTTTGGGTAGCAGGGGGGCTGCAGAGATGGCTCTTGTGAGAAGCTGCTGGAAGCTTCCCACCATGTCTGGCAGAGCCAGTGGCTGATGGCTCTGAAGATGGACATGCTGCTGGCCAGAGCCAGGCCAATGAGAGAGGCTGGTAACGCCTCTGTGGTGACATATTGAGAATTGTCATCAAAACAAAAATCACAAGATTTTGCTCTTAGTCAGAGAAGAGGAGGAGGAGGTGAGAATATGTGAGGGAACAACATGGCGGCACCAAGGTCAGTGGAGAAGGAGGGGGAGGAGGTGCTCCAGGCGCCGGAGCTGAGATTCCTCTGCAGGCCGTGGTGCAGACCATGGTGAAGCAGCTGTGCCCCTGCAGCCCATGG
>VXBT01000852.1:1306539-1374866 GCA_013400235.1 Oriolus oriolus | reverse complement strand
AAGCAACGGTTCCCTGGTGAGAAAAAGATGATTTTTTTTTTTTTTTCCTACTCCCAATTTCTCAATATTCTGAAAGCTTAGATGTCATTCCAGGACTCCTTAAAAGCATAGGTGCCTTCAGTGAGGAAGAGTTTGGAGGCAAACAGTTCATTCCCAAGTGGCCTGTTCTTTATTTAATAAGTGAGTTTTATAAAGAGCTACAAAAGGATTAGCAGGTGATGTAAAGAAGATATACTGTGCCCTGTTTTCTCTCACCACTGGTCTCTTTATTAAATGCCTGGTTTACAGTCTCCTTGAGATGTATTCTTCTTCCATGAGAATAGTTTCTCTTTCTTGTGCTTTTTCAGAGTTTTGGAATATTTCAGTAGAAAATGATAAAAGCAGGGGATTAAATGATAAAGTGAATCATATAGAATAGGGTGGGTTGGAGTGGGCCACTAGAAATCACTTCTCTCTGGTTGCTTAAACTGCCTTCACATCTGTGCCTAAAATATACATTCCCTTTCTCTTCAAAGCAGAGGATTCCCACAGAGGAGAGAGATTTTTTTTCCTGAGGGGAACACTCATTCTGTTTTGCTCTGGATGATTTTTTCACAGTGAATGACATGATGTGGATATTGGTTTGTTGTACGGTTTAGCTGATTCTCCAGACTTTTTTCAGTATTTTTCTCTTTTTTTTTTTTCTTAATTATGTATATTGACAACTTCTGGAATTCTCTAAAGACAGGGAAACAGGAAATTAATCAACTCCCAACTAATCTTTATCTATTTTTGCCTCAGTTCCACTGGCTACTTGGACCTCTAATTTAAGAAAGAAACAATTTAGTGGTGGGAAATCTTTCACAGGTAGAGCTTTCTACAAAGTTTTCCAGATTGTACCTGGCTTGGTATACTGAGAGAACACTGGGAAAGAGGAATTCTTTTTTTTCAGAACTTGTTATAGACTTCTAAAGAAAAGGGTAAGAGGTAACTGTTATCTCTGGTCTCTTAGCTCACAAAAAAAGACAGTGGACTTTAGGCTCATTTTTACAGTGTACTCCAAAGAGTCTTTCCACTCTAGTAATTAGTTTCAGGCCAACATCACTGGTCTCCAAATCTGGGAGATCTAGATCTTGAGAGTCCTTATTACCAGTTGAATTGTAATTCTGGAATGGGTAAGTGTGCCACACAAAGGGGAAAGAAGGAATGCCACTTCAGTCTAGGTAGACCTGTAGTAACAATTGATTTAAATTTATTTTCTTTTTAGATATGCAATGCTTATGCGAGATTCAAGTTGGGAAGATGATGGTGGTGTGGTTTTCAGACTCAAATATATTTAGGCTAGTATTTTAGATATTTTTTATGGTTAGAATCAGACTGTCAGTTGTCTGCTTGCCTAAAGATACCTTGCCACAAATAGATACTGTTAGTATTTTCAGTATTTGACAGAACATGCAAGGAATGTGAAGAATAAAAAGGATAAGGATAGAGGTTTGTCATCAACTTTGATTATTCTTTTAAGTCATACTGTTTAACATGTGCATGAGATTCTTCATCAACAGCCTGTATAAAGAAGAAATACTGTATTTTTTTATCGCTGGAGTTGTCATAAGAAAGGAGCTATTCCCGTGATTGTGTTTATAGAAGAATTGTTACTTGCTCATCTTTAGGATGACTCAGAGTGTAGTTGGTCTATTTGTCAATATATTTTTGCAAATTATGTTGTCTTTCTAGTAGTTGTCTTTTCTTGTATCAGTTACACACTTGATAATAGTGTTCACTCCCTTTGTTTTTTTTCTCTTCTTATGGTGTTTCTTACAATCCTTTACAGTTCCTAAAATAATTTCAGGACATCTATACTACCAGTTTTTCAATTATTTTCATGCTTTTGAGAAGTTTTGTGGTTGAAAAACAAGACTGACTTGAGTTTTGTGTAATTGGCTTAATACTTTATTTTATATCTCTTTTAGCTGTCTGCAAGTAATTTTGTCTCTGTTGTTTTTTGAAAAGGAACATAGTCTTTAAAAATTGAGCTGTTATACTAGGTTTCTTTTCCTTGGAGGCTTATTTCCAGATTGTGTTTATCTGTCTTGTTTGTCCCTCAGATGACATCACAGAATGGAAGATTCTGGGGTAGCTGAGCAAAGTAGGGACAGATTCTCTTAAGAGGCTCAGTGAAGGTCAATTCTTTGTCTAAAAGGATAGAGTGCTTTTCAAGTGCTAAGTTATGGGTCAGGAAGAAATCAGTTGGTTTGTAATAAAAACCACAAAAACATATTCCCTACTATTCAGCTAATGAAAGACAATACCAAAAACTAATTCTGATGTCCTTCTGGCAACACAAAAGGTCTGGATAGTGTAATGAAATTGGAATAAAGGGATTAATGAGAAATGCAAATTCTAATTGGTATATGGAAAAATTAATTTCTGTGAGAATAAATGACAAAACAAAATACTGATTTTTCTCATTTTGCCAAAAGCTAAAAACATTTCTTTCTAGTTGCTTTGGCAAAAATACTGGGTGTTGTTTATACTTCCTTTCAAAGTCTACAGAGCAATGTCTTCTTAACATCAGTAATTTTGGTTTAGAGTTAGAACTCTTGTTTCTTGATCACTAAACATTTAGAGTGGAAGAATCATGGTAGCAGGGGTTTGTGTTCTGAAGCAGTGGCTCCTAAGCATTGTGTAAATGAACCTGCTCTGAGAAGATCCACTGCAGTTTCTCTCACTTGCTGCAGCTCCACGTCTTGGGGCCCTTGTACCACTTTGTCCCTTGCTGCTGACTCAGGCTTTGCTCCCTTGTCCTTAGTGCCCTAACTCCCAGGATCACCATTAGCTCCTTTAACTTTCCCCAGAGCCACTGTCATTCTCTTTGAGACAAAGCTGCTGAGTTTGGCTGTGCCCTGATAAGCTTGGTCTAGAGCCCTGCGTATCTTTGCACGCTGCTCCGCAGTGCTCCTGCCAAGAGATTTGATGGACTGTTCGTGAGACCACTGTTCTGAATAATTTAGAAAAAGTGATAACTGGCAGTGAGTAGATAAACAACCCATTGGCTGATACACCAGAGGGTTGTCCAGAGGAGCCTCAGCAGGCTGGAGAAATGGTTTGATAGGAACCTGATGCAGTTTAATGAAGACAGGTGCTAAGTCCTGCATCTGGCAGGAACAGTCCCGGGCACTGTTACATACTGGGGGTGATCCAAGTGGGAGGCATCTTTGCAGAAAAAGACCTGGAGGTCATGATGTACACCAAGTTCATAGAAAGCTCAGGATGGGAGGGACCTCAAAAGATCATCTGGCCCAATCTTTTGTGGAAAAGAGAGCCTAGATGAGATTATCTAGCACCCTGCTCATTTGCATCTTGAAAACCTCCGCAACACCTGGACTGCTGGGACTAGTTCCAGGCTCCCTAATGCAATAGAGATATGAAATGGCTGGAGGGAATCCAGCTACTGAGATATGAGGGAATCCTTTGTATGAGGAAAGGCTGAGAGAGCTGGAACTGTTTAGTGTGGAGAAGAGAAGGCTTGGCAGGTGTTTTTATCAATGTCTTTCAATACCTGAAGGGAGGGTGCATTGTGACACCATCATTGATTGTGTGAGAAGAGTTCTTTCTTCTCCCCCATGGCAGGCACTCAAAACAGGAAAAACTATTTACCCGTGACCGTTCTTTTTAAGGACTTACTGGTTGTATATACTTTCACAACACCTCCTTGCAGCTTTTCTTTTTGTAGAATTTGTGAATCTTGGGTTGAAAGGGAAGTGCTCAGCTGCTTAAATAGCCAAATGATCCTTATCCATATAAGGCATGCCATCCTGGATAGTGCTAGCAATAAAAATAAACTCAGATTACAGTGTAGATGTGTAGTCACACTGAATATACGTGTCAGTAACATCTCAGAGAACATTCTTTCTAAATGGCCTATCTGTTTAAGGATTATCCACAATCAAGGGGACTGAACTCTGATCTAGTCTGAAAGAACACCTTTGTCCCTAGTAGTCATTTTGGTACATCTGGCTTGCTTGAACAGGCTCCCAGTATCTGCTTAGCATTGCTAGAAATCTTTTCTTCCTAAAGCTTAGTGAAATGTCTTGATTTTTGCTTGTAGATACACCACGTCTGGCTTTCCAATGCACACAACGTATGTTGGTAAAATCAGATGTTCAGTGCTTGTATTTATGTATAAACAGTCTGCATCTACTGCAGTGCCTAGACTGTTTTTAGAGCTTTGTGAGAAGTTAGAAATTGCTCTCCTAGACTTCTGCAAACCTGAAAACACTGATATATCGAGGATCCAAAAAAAATTTCAGTCACGTTTTTAGGTTTTAAATAAACTAGAAAAAGGAATTTTGTGGGGGCTGAAGGGGATGTAATGAAGGAAAATACATTGGGGAGAAATGGAATGACTGTGAGTGGAACATGGAAGAAAAAAGGTTTACCTTATCAAAATAAAGACCAAAAATAAAAGGGCTTTAAGGTTAAACAATTAAACTATCGGGGGCTTAGATTTGCTTCTGAACAAGGAACTTAAAGATAAGAATTGTGGTTCTATAGATACAGAAAGGGCTCTGCAGATATAGATGTGTAGAAATCGTGCTCATAATTAGAGTTTTTTGGCTTAATAAAAAGGGCATGTTTAAAAATGGAAAAGAAGTCTGTTTCCAGACATCAGATCGTGCCTACAGTCTATGGCTTCCTTACAGCATTTACTCAGGGCATGCTGTGCACAGTCTGTGTGTTAGTAGCTCTCTGCCTTTTTAAGAATCTGTTCAGATTCTGGTTTACATGGGATAGTCCCTGTTCCTGTCTCTTCTTGAAGAGAGAGTCCATAGATCCAATTTACATGGGTTCCAAAGGAGAGGCTCATAACCTCTGGATGAGCTAAGTTGTGTGAGGCCTTGGCACTTGCAGAAGGAGATACTATGGGGCTTACAACGTTTTCCATCCCTACTGCCCTTGTCTTTTTCTCATTCCCCTTTATTTCTACTCTTCTGTTTGAAAACTAACCTGTACATTCTTCATTCTTTATTACACTAGCTCAGTTACTGTGCTTCTCTGTTCTTCTCCCACTTCATGTTATCTAGTTTTGTCTCCCAAAGCTGTAAGGATATGTAAGATGTTACAGGAACCTTACCATGAGAAGAGGGTAGTGTCAAGAGGGAATGCCTTGAAGCTGGACAATTCAGAAAAGATGGGCATGTTCTTTTTTTGTTCTAGTTACACTTTGCTACCTTGCTGACCACAGGTGCTTGATAGACATAATTCTGTAGAGAAGCATTAAATTGTTAGTATTAGGCCATATGTGCCTCTTAACTGGTAACTAAATAATCAGGGGCACCAGGGATACGTCTCTACTAATAATAAAAATTAAACAAAGGAGTTAGTCTCTGGCTTGGTGGCTATCTGCTGTGTCATAGGTTATGTTAATACAATGAAACTATTTTTAATTCCTTTCTTGTTTTTAATATCCACACGCAAGGTACTGTCCAAGAATGTCCCTTCCTCTGCTTATCTGTGCCTTGTGCCCAGGCGTTCGTCCAGGAAAATAACACCTTTCTTGGGTTACTATAAAACTGTAGCAGGGGTGCTGCTAAGGGTCTAAATCTATGGGACAGTGTGAGCCAAAATTCAGACCCATTGCCAGACTCTGTTTTGCAGGTAAAGAGGTAGCCAGATTCTCAGATGTTTAAGGTGCAGTATGAGGAAGAAGCCCAAGCACTATTCCTCCGCTGGCATCTTACATTCACATTTCTGATTCAAACCCTGCTATTCTGTGCAGCTTCTTTGGAGATTACTAGTTGAGTTCTTTGCCTCTGGGATATGGTTCATAGAAATGTAGTTTTCCCTGGAATACCGTGGAAGGGTGAGAGTTTGCAGGTTTACTGTTAACAAGAAGCTCATGGCAAACACAAGCAAGTAAATGTCTAAACATGCAGAATTTCTGAATAAATGCAGCTTTCACTTAATTACCCATTCTTTCACCAGGGGAGAGAATACT
Source organism: Oriolus oriolus (assembly GCA_013400235.1). Classification (NCBI taxonomy): domain Eukaryota; kingdom Metazoa; phylum Chordata; class Aves; order Passeriformes; family Corvidae; genus Oriolus; species Oriolus oriolus. The sequence continues at coordinate 1,368,889 of VXBT01000852.1, read as the reverse complement.
GAACATGGGTTGGGTCTGGCTGAGACGGAGTTTATTTTCCCTGGAGCAGCCCTTGCAGTGCTGTGCTTTGCATTGGTAGCTAAAGGGTGTTGTTGGTAACACACCAGCATTTTGGCTACTGCTGAGCAGTGCTCTACAGCATCAGTGCTGTCTCTCCAACATGTGCCTGTCACCAGTAGGCTTGGGGTAGGCAAGGTCTTCTGAGGACATAACCAGGACAGCTGGACCAGACTGACCAGAGGGGTTCCATACTGTATGATGTCTGCTCAGCAATAAAGGCTAAGACAAAGGAAGTGAGGGGGCGTGTATTATTATGAGATTTGTCCTCCAGAGCAATCACTGTGCGTACTCAAGCCCTACTTCCTTAGCTGGACATTGCCTACTGGTGGGAAGTTGAGCATAAATCCTTTGTTTTTCTTTCCTTCTGCAAGCGGCCTTTGCTTTTGCTTTATTAAACTGTTTTTGTCTTGACCCATGAGTTTTTCTCTATCTTGTTTCTACCCTCAGTCCTACTGAGGAGGGGAGTGAAAAGAGTGGTGTGATTGGGCATCAGGCAGCTGTCCAAGGTCAACCCACCACACCACACTACTGCAGTACTGGCTCACTTTTCTTCTGGAAGTCCTCGCACTCTGTGTACATTCAAGAAAGCAGTGTTCTTCATTGAGGCTACTGTGATTTCTTTTGTATGAGAAGGATAAAAATGATCCAGTTGCCAAGTTCTTTTTCTTCTGGAAATCATCAGAGCCTCTGTCAGTTGATTTCTTGATGAGCCCCTTATCAGACGATCGAATTTCTGCCAATTGACTTTGTTTCCAAGGCAACCACTCTCTTGACAAGCCAGTTCCCTTCAATAGTAGGTAACTTATCTTTTAGAATAGGTTGATTATATTTTAACTGCATTGTTCTTAATAAGATACTTCTATTTAAGTTTCAGTCCTAAATGAAAATGTAAAGATGACTAAATGAAAGTCTATGTGACTACAATGGAGTTGGCAGGGTGGTGAAGCTACATAAAGGGATTTTATAATCTCTCACAGAATTTATAAATTGTACATATTCCCTAAATGTAAGCCTGCCCACCAGTCATTCCCATTTATATAGGTATTCAATGTATTCTTTTTCTGAAAATAATGGAAGTTTGAGTGACTTAGGAGAATGTTTCCCTAAAGCACAGATTGTTGTACTGCTGGTATTCACGGAAAAATCCGCTTTCCTACTCATTTAAGTCTCTAAACTGGTTGATACTGGTGTTTAAAAAACAATAGATTCCAACCCAACTTCTTTTTGTGCACAGTTGTCATGGTCTTACCCTCCATCTCACGTATATGGTGTTTCTGTCTGGTAAGGTAACTCATCCTTTGCTTCAGTGTCTTTTTTTTATTAATCTGCTTTTGCTTTCAACAAAACTCGTAGGATTGTCTTTGTTGAGGTTTCTTGGATTCATACTGGAATTACATTTTCAGGGAAGAGGCACAGACAGGATATAGCTACAAAACTCTTTCACTGAGGAGAGTGAATTCAAACATCCATATTCATATAGGCATGTAATATCATCATGCCTACACACAATTCTGAAGGTCATGATTTCTGAATACAGCTATGTTAGTATAAGGTGACTGAAGTTGTTCTCTTACTTATCCAGTGTCCTTTCAGGTTGTAGTCTTGATTTCGGGGATGGTTGAAACTTGTAGAGACATTTCTGAAACTTTCAAAGTTTATAGGACAAGGTATTTACAGAAATGGAACCAAATTTTTATTTCTACTGATACACTGCACTGTCTGTAATGTGTGCTCTAAAACCCCTCTTTATTGGAGATGTCAGACAATTTTAGAGATGCAAGCACTTGTCTTTTTTTCTTTATGAAGTATTGCTTCCCCAGAACAGTAGAAATTGCTGTATGTGAGCTGAAATAATTTCAAGATAGTTTGTGTAAGCATTTGGATTTTGGAGCACTTAAATCCTCATGTTGTAAAGATAAAGCATTATTCACTGTTAGCCATAATGAAGCAACTGTTCTTCTGTAATGTGATTTCTTGGGAAATTTTTGACTGATCACAGTGAGCTATCCAGTCCCTTTTGTAGGGAACTGATCTTGCAAGAGCATTGTCTTTTATTCTGTCTGCATCTGTTGATAGGATGACTTACATCTTCTGTCTGGACTGACAGGATTTAGGCACCAATCCAGCAAACTACTTAAACAACAGTTTAGCTTTAAGCCTTAGAATAACTAAATTAACTGGTTAAAAAAAAATGAAATAACATTGCTAACACACTACTGTCATCTTTAGAAGAGAATTCAAGAGATTAGATTGTATTGGTAAAAGAACTTTAAATGGAGCAAGAAGTGTTAAACATACACTGAGAATAGAAAACAGATTAGGATGTTCCTCTTTAGTACAGGAGGAAAGATTCCAATTTGATAGCAGAGAGTCAACATCTTGTGTATTTCTTTTAGATCAGTATTGCTTGAGAGTGTAGCTAGGCAAACAGAATAAATAAATGAATCTATTATAGATGTATTTAGTAGTTTCCTCTGTCCAAAGAAAGACTGACCATAAAATCAGCAGGAATTACAGCATTACTTGGTAAAACAATAGAAATGGCAACATTCCTATTTCTTGTACTATCAGCAATAGTGACCGCTATGCAGTTAGCAATAGTTTATTGGCAGACACAGAAATTCTAATATATACTTTAAAGGATACTCTAGTGTTTGCTTCTTTGAAAAGTCTTCTCATCAAATTTTTTAAAACTCTTAATCCTGCCAGAAAAAAATACTGTCCTTGTGAATGGATGAACTTCCAGTTTTAAGCTAGTTGAGTTTATATTCATTTAATGAAACTGATGGTAAAATAGAAATTGTCTCTTTCTGAATTTAGTTTGGTTCATCTTTCAGTTTTATTGAGCAGGCAGAAATGCTTTAGGTTTTGTGTTCCATAATGGTGACCTCTTGTGGTGTGAATATGTCAGTATTTCTGAAAGAACTTTTCTGTAATACAGACAGGAGGAGGTTGTATTTACATGTAACTTTTAATGAGCAGCTAACTTATTAACTTAGTAAAATAACATAATCTTTTCCAATTATTTATTAGTATGCGCAACTCAATGCATGTGAAAGAACAAGCATTTTGAGCATTGTCTTCTGATAGTACTTTTTTGTGTCCATACTGTATCTTTTAGCAACCAGATGAAAGAGCCTGGCAAAAAGTCATCACAGCCAAGGAGTTCAGGCTGGAAGAGAAGAGCAACAGGTACAAGGAATTTCAGTCTCCATTCAAAAAATGTGAAATGCAGTCAAGTAGAAATAATCTAATTCTAGTAATTTGACAGTATTGTTCTTTACTATTCACTGAACAATATTTTTGGTTTTCTAGATATACTAGGTTTTTTTACTGTTCTTAGTAAAGAGAAACAGTACTCAAGAGATCTTCACTCTAAAAATCTGTTGGTATGTTCTTGCTTTTCCCATATCTAGGCTTAAGAATTTGCCAATCCATTAACAGCTTATTTGCTCATCACTTTTTGTGATCTGTCATAGTTGCATAGAAACTAATAAAATTATGCCGGCCTGTGTTACCCGAAGATACAGATTTTGGATTGCTGTGTAGGGATGTGTTTTGCTAATTTAACATAACAAATTTTAATAATATTTCCTCATAGCTGGCACATTTCATACATTGCAAGTGCATATTTGAGAGTCTGATATGGAAACCTGAAATTTCTACTGTTTTATTATTATGCTTTATTACTATTTTTCTAGAACTGAGAAATTCTGTAATTCCAGATCATTCTGGCAGAGGCTGTAATGTGCTCTGCTTTCATTTCCTTACGAGGAGCAGAGAGTATTTACCATGTCATGGGAGTTAATATACTTATAAGCCTTTTAATTTGTTTGTGCTATTTTTTTGGTGTTACTGAAAATACAAAGTGGGTTTTTAGGACTGGTTCTTTTAATATCTACTTTTCTTAACATTATGTAGCCTCCTTGGTTTGTGCATGCTTCATCTTTAATCCCACAATAAAGAGTGAGACAGCAGTAGGAATTCTCCATCATTTCTTCTCTATAATGGGGTTTTAGGTGGAGTGTTCATTTAAAAATTATTTCTATTTTCTGATATGAATTGTGTTTATGCTTTGACATTTTACAGAGGAGGTAGACTGTTTTAATATTGATCTATTCATGGCCACTCAGTATTCAGTGAAAAGGCTAAACATTGTAAGTCAGGCAGTACTCAGCTTTTGAAAGCTCAGTGTTGCTAGGGCTCTTGTATTTACATGCTAAAAACAGCAACCAATAAATGTAGACTGATTAGTGATTTTTTTTTTTTGACCAGAATGCAAAGCAGCGGTTAAGACCTATGAAAAACTGAGACAACCAACTTAAACTTGCTTCATTCTTTAGCTTGAGTATTTTTTCTGTTGAATTGTGATTCTCTCCATTAGAAAGTTCAGGACAGCTTCTGCAGTATTTTAAATACATCTAGTACCCTAACTTTTCATCAGCTTAAAAAATCTCCCAGGACTGAGACACATACAATTTAGTAATGTTGCTTTTCCTTGTAGTCATGTATTTTCTGGTCATTCTTATTGCTAGGATTAATACTGTTTAGTAAAAGCTGATTATCTTCTTTTTTACTTAGTTACAAGAGATACTTTTTAAAAAAATTATGCCATTATGACTTTCAGTTTGCTGTATTCTTCTAGAAGAGATGAATATGAGACAAGTGAAGCAGAGTAGTACAAAAAAACCCTGTTCTATTAATTCTGAACTGAAAATTAAATGGCTTTGGTAATTTTTTTTTTTAAAGTGAGAAATTTGGCTCAATCTGGAAATGCATGCCTGAAGTTTTCTATTTCTTGCCTAATGAAGTTAAGTATATCTGTAGTTAAAATGTCAGTACTATCTTTCAGTTTAAGAGAGCTAGCTACAGATTGGAAAGAAAAGAAATAATTGAGTCAATATGTGGGTTTTGTGGCAGGAAGGAACAGTGCAAACTATTCTAGTGTTCTCATTTCAGCTGTACTTTCACATTATCCGGAGCAGAACTTTCACTTCATTGCAAACACATAAATTTAAATAAAATTATCAGCTCATTTGATCTAGAAAATAAAAATGGTATGCAAAATAATAATAATATTCGCTAATAACATGTACTTATATATATATATATGCAAGCACCAACCATACATAGTTACTGTAATAACAATTATGGAGTATTACTTACAAAATAGCAGCATTTTTTAATAATCTGTTGCAATAGGTCTATTTGATAGATTAATTCTGTGTGAAATGTAGGTAGGCAGTTAATATAGACCAGAAGAAGAGTCTGGATTATTTTCCAAAGAGCAAGCTTTTAAAATAGGAAGTTTTAAATTGTTTTACTGTTCCAATAATGCCAGTAGACAGTCATTGTTTTAAGGTCTGAGATACTGTTCTCATGATGCAAACTTCTTATTATTGGTGTTCTCAGGTAGTATAGTATTTATTGTGTTCGTTCATGTTTATGTTAAAAATCTGCATTGTCGTTTAAATGCAAGAGCTAGTAATGAACAGCAGGAGATATTTTCAGACAAATCTGTCACGTAGAGAAATGTGTATATTCCAGTCTTAATGGCTTTCATCATGTTATTTGGTAGAGTTGTGTGACTTTTATTTCCCTATTAAAAAAAAACCTCAAAACAAACACAACAAAACAAAACAGACCCTGTCTTTGGAACAACTTTGCTTGCCTGCAAGATAAAGAGCTTAACCCAGTCTTGAACTCCAGACATATGCCTACCTGTGCCTTGCGAGCAGCTTTTACATCCTTTACATCTCGAGTTTTGCAGAAGCTCTGGATCTCCACCTGTAGTGACCCAAGTGGTCAAGGCCAGAATTTTGTCCCTTCACAAAATACTAGGTGAAGGTGCAAAGGATGGTTCACCCAGGCAGAATAATTCCCAGTGATACTGCGTCCATATGAAAGTGAATCCTGGATTCCATTTTTTGATAAAGCGTGTTTTCACCAACTTCTTGTCCAATCTGAAAACAGATCCATGCTCCTAGTCTTGTTTCCAGAAAAATTCCAGTCCACTCATTTTTTTGGTCTACCAATTTTTGACTTGATGTCTGCTGATAGGTTATTTTTTGTATTTTCTTTTTGAAGCCGAGAAAAAAAAATCTTGAATATTTTAAAACACTATCTTTGTGAAGTGGACAAGGTTTCTGATGGTGAGGGGTAGCTTTTTCTCAGTCACAGGGATTTGTCTGAGAGTGGCCAAGAACACTGGGGGTTGGTTCCCTCCAAAATTTCTGACATGTTTATTGGGGGCAAAATATTTTTAACACACCTGTTATTTACTATTCATTTCCCAGGTTGCTATGTGAAAAACTGCTGAATGCAATAAAGAATAGGCGAGAAATATGCATTTTATAGAAGTTCAGTCGTGAAGTTCTCAAAACTAATTGCATGAAGTAGTTAGAATTGCTAACAGGATGTAATAACTAGCAGGACTTTTCCCTAACTGACCAGTCAGTTAATCAAGCTTAGTGTAATATCATGCATTTGTACTAGATAAAATTCTGCAATCCTAGAGGATTGTCTGTAGTATGGATTTTTTTTTTTAACAAAGAATAAGCTGTCACATGAATACAGAGCTGAAAAATAGTAGGACACTTCGATGTTTAAGTAGTCATTACCTTCCAGTTCAGCGACCAAATGAAACATTCATGTCAGCAAACAAAACCTTTACAGTACAGCTTTACATATCAAACCACTTATCTATCTAGTTTTGTTTCAAACTTGTTTTTGAGAACATGTAAATAAAAAGAAAAGCTTGAATTCGTAGAATAACCCCGAATATAGCAAAATGTGACATTTTTAGATTTTTTTTTCTGACTGATGAATAAAGTATTTGTAGCTATTTATTATTGTAGAAAGTGAAACCTTCGCTGATGTGTGCTTTTGTTTTGAATGTATTTTGAAGGCTTAAAGGATGAAACAAGAATAAATGAATGGGAAGAGGAAGATCTCTTTTGGCATATAAAGATTGTACCAATTCTGCGTGAACTGGAAAAAAGTGGGTAACACTTCTGAAAGGGTGTATTTTCTATACTGTTTCTTGCAGGAAGCACGGTAACTCATTTGTGTTTACTACAAAATAATATCAGTAATTGGAGTATGTGGCCTTTTGTGTTTTTATATGTTCAGTGACTTCACAGTGTAAAACTGGCCTGGGCAGGGTTTTACCAGATGACTTTCAGGGGTCATTTCCAACCTTGCCCATTCTGTGATTCTGTAAAAAACCCCAAAACTGATTTAGAGACGGTCTTACCATGTCTGATTTAATTACCTTACTTTAGACAACATAGCTCTGCCCGCTTAGCAGTCAGTGTTGAGCTAATCATTTTAAGAATAAAGTACTGCACAGATTGACTGCTTTAACCATAGACTGTATTGAAGGTCTCAGTTCATCTTAGAAAACTAAGGAAATCTTAATGAAAACTTCCATTTGTGTTTAAAGTGTTAGATGTGTCAGAAAAGTGTGTAATGACTCAGAATACTGAAGCAAAATGGAGTAAATTAAATATAGCTTGAGAGATTAAACTCTGGAATCCATTTTTCATTGAAAAATTTGTTCAGTTGCCTTCTGTAGACACTATATTTATTTGAACAATGGGAATGTAGAAAGTAGATTTGTTTTTACAAATAGTTCTGTTTTACAGGATCTTTAGCAATGTTTATGATAGCATGGTACAGATTAGAACTTTTTTTTGCATACTTCTGCAGATGTTGCTGAGTATGGAACACCTGTGCAGTGCTAAGTGATTCCCAATGTATGTAATTATTTAAAAAAAATGGGATTCTCATTACCACGTCTATCACTGATGTATAGAAAAACAGTGATCACGAAATTTGAAAACAGCTATGTAACTTCACATTTTCCTTGCTTAATGCCAGGATTGTCAAATATCAGCCACTGAGTTATGGTTTTGCATACTGAGATGTTCTTTATTCGCAAGCAAAATAAAATTTAGAAGTAAAATCTAATCATGTCTTTCCCTTGTCATGAATGTAGCTAAGAAAAATCAGTTTTCATGCCCCTTTTCCTCAGTCTTTACTTGATTTGGTTTGTGTATTGGGGTTTTTTTAGCTTTTTAAAAAATTTGATTGTGGCTTAGTTTTTCTAATAATACATGACATTATCTAATGCTACTTTCTCACCAGTTGATTGAATGTAGTACTACAAAAACCTTAAAACCTGAGTTTTGCTACTTCTTGAATATTAACACAAATTGTAACTGAATTACATCATTGCTTTCTGCAACTCTGATATATTGCTTCCTTTAGGCTATTTACTGCACAGTTCTTATAAAAATGAATATTACAATTCCATAACTTAAATGTTTTGAGTGGATCTGTTGGTAATTTTATATTTTTTAATTTTGTGTGCAGTCTTTTGCTTCATACCTTTTAGCTAATTCCCTCCACATGAACTTAGGTCGCATTTAGTTTTTCATACATTAATAGAGAAGCCTTTTTCTTCAACTTTCTGATGCAAAAATATTTGCAGAAACCTTTCCATTCAAAAACAAATCTGAAGGTAACTTGGAACTTATTTGTTGTCTAACATCTTCGGAATATGATGTGCTTGAGACATTTGTAATATGACAAAAGCTAATAGAACCCCAAAGTCTCTTTTTCTAGAGGAACAGATAATTTATTTTGTTGCATTGCAGTACTCAGGAGGTTAAGCTTCAAAATGCCCCATGGATGAGTGATGAATAATTTTTGTTGTTGTTAATTTTGATGAAATGGAGTATAAGACCTTTCAGTTTTGGTTCCTTGCTACTCCTGTTTCACAGCTTACTGGAGCAGAGCATTTAGAATCATGCTAAATTTTGTTAAATTTTCTGTCATGGTGGGAGTAGAAATGGAATAGTCATTGCTGTTCCTTGAGTGTGATGATTGCAAATTGAGAGCTTCCAGGCACTTCTCAGCCTGAGAGATTGGTCCCTGAATGTGCCTACAGGTTTGGAGCCTCAGACATGTTTTTTGTTGTAATTTCCTGTCCATACATACTTCATCACAAGTGCTTTGCCTCCTTGAATATGACTCTTTCAGCTGTGAACTACACCCTGAGTAAATGCAGAGTTTATACTGGCAGTTCAGGTGGATTTACATGGGGCTTTGTAAGTGTCACCTTGTGGACAAAAGCAGATGTGAGAAAATTTTAAAAAAAATCTCACTGTTGAATTTTAAGAATAGACAAAACTTTTCCTTTTCTCTCTAAAGTAAATATGTACATGATTCCATTGTGTTGAGATGCAGTTTTTGTAATAATTTACTCTAGGTTTTATTTTTGTGTATTTTAACTAGAGTCTCGGGGACTCAGGTGAGGAAGCAGATCACTTTCTTGTCAATCGGCCAACATTCCACTCAGATATATCTTGTACCTCTACATTGAAGAGTTCTAGCAAGTTTTTACATTCACTTTTTTTTAATCCCAGCAAAGTTTGATATACAAAGTTATGTGTGTGGGGAGAAAAATGATCCTTAACTATCCCTTTTTCACATGTAATGTTTGGTGGAGTGCTTTAAAGAATGTTTTCAGAGACACAGTTCCCTGGTAGACATTTGGTCAATCTGATTATTAAGCATCAAAGGTGAGTTTCATTTTAGCTGTAGGTATTATTTTGGCTCAATGATTTCTTGGCTTGAGTCTCCTTTTTTTGAAGAATCAGAATAAAATTATTTCTGGGGATCACATTATCATATGAAGACATTTATTTGGTGTCTTATTTTTGTTGTTGTGCAACTTGTTCTTTATTTTGTTCTTCTATGTCTTTATGTATTGAGATGCTCTGGATAAAGTGGCACTGATGATTATTTTTTATTTTTCTCTCCCTTCCTGCACCCTTCAAGTAGAAGACAATATAGAAAACCTTTGTCTAGCTTGTACCAAGCTCTATCAAGCATTGAACGAAGGAAATATGCTGGGAAAAAGATGTAAAAGAAGAAGAGTGCTTCTGAAGACATTATATAAACTTGTAGACATTGATTCAGATCCACTTTCCCTGAAGCTGGCAAAGATTATTCTGGCTGTAAGCGTTTTGAAATGCTTATTGGTAGAATGTGAAGCTCAAAATCATTAACTACACCTTGCATTTAGTTTTTAATTTCATACTTTTAAACTGTGTCTAAACGAACCCTTTCCTAAGTACAGTTTACTACCACAGAAATACTAGTCTCCCATTGATCTAGATCAGCACTTCTAGCTTATTTTCTGCAGAGAAGTTACATCTGGGCGAAGAAGGAGGGGCACAAAATAGGATAGTTGGTGTATGGTGGCAGGAATACTGTATAGGCATGGAAAAGACAGTGTCCTAAACTGGGATACACATGCAGGGATTTAAAAACCCCAGTGATTATAAAATGTACACATGGAAATGAAGCTTAGTTTTTGAACAATATCTTGACCTTGTTTAACACCTTTATCTGAAAATACCAAAATAGGGGTTTTTTTTGAAAGTGAGTAAGTGTACATAATATTTTGCTTTAGTATTTCTGGTTAAAACTCTCAGTTAAATTTTGTGCTTCAGAACTTCTTTGTTCATGTTCTACGAAGTATGTATAGACAGTCACTAGTGAAAGGATGCCAGCTAACATTGTGCTGTAGACGTTTTAGTTGTTTGTGTGTGTTTTGGGGGAGTCATGTGTTCTTCTTCAGCGTAGTGTAAGCCATTCTATTCAGAAGATACAGTTATATACTCAGATACCACAGAGATGTTAAGTGGTGCTTATTAAAAAGAAGGGTTCCTTTGCAGACATTTTTCTGTGTAATCTTTTAAAAAGCATGAACCTAGAAGAAATTGCCCTTGAAATGCAGAGGAAAGGAAGAGATATGTCGTTGTATTTTTACCACCTTTACTTCGCTTTCACAACCTCTTGGTGACCATAAGTACATCTAGTACATCGTAAGATCGTGTTTTCTGATAGCTGAGAGTAAATTTCATTATGACGTGTACTGTTGTACTCGAGGTCTTTGTGGTATGGCCATAGATGCCAAACCACTGATTTCTATACAGAATTTCTTTGTAAGTGAATTGGAGAAAAAACCCTGCAAGTTATTGATATACTACCTGTTTATATTACTACATTAAAAGTTAAAATCTGTTATTTTAAAGCCAGCACAGTTTGCTAAATAGAGTTTAAAATACCTGAGTTTCAGAGTCCTTTAATTCTGCAAACATTTTCAGTTTGTTTTAGTGTATTGTTAGGGTTTCGGCTGTAATTTAATAGTTCTGTGAGAATACAAGTTTGCCATGGTGTCTGAACTTGTAGAATGTTATGGTGCATTTTTGCATGTGGATTTTAGTTGTCATTTTATGTCTTTTACTTTCTTTGCAGATGAAAGTAGATGGAAGAAATCTTCTTAGTGTTTGCAAGCTAGCATTTAAAATTTGTAGGAACAAAGAAAATGATTTCATCATTCAAAAAGATACAAAAAGGTATCAAAAAGATACATTATTGGGTATGTATTCTGTAAGTCAGATGTTGAAATTCAACAGTTAAAGTATTCACCTTTGAAAAAACATTTTCAGAGTTAAGACTAAGACTGAAAATTGCCTGCCTAGGCCAAGCTAATGGTTGGTCTAGTCCAGTATTCTGTGTCTGAGTAGTGATGGGGACAGGGAATGCTTTTTAGGGGGAGCACAGGAGTCTGTGTGTTTTCTGTGATCTGTTTCCCAGTACTACGGCAGCATCCAGAACTGTTCTGTTCTATTAGGGACATTAGGTGGTGCATCCCTGCCTAATCCCATTTTAGTCTTTGTTTTTATGCCTTTTGTTCATTAATTTGCCTAATTCCTTTTTGGATTTTCTGATTCTGTTTGCCTCTACTATGTCATAGAACAAGTTCCATAGAACAATTCTCTGTGTGCTGTTTTAAATCTATATATTTTTCTTTATCCCCCTGCTTGTAGTTTTGCAGGATTTGTAATAGTTTGTACAGTCAGCTTACCTTTCACCTTCATGATTTTTTAAAATGCAGTCTTATCACATATCTCTGTCATCTTTTCAAGACTGAGGCATCTCAGCCTTTTAGCTCTTTGAACGGGTAATGTGTCATTCAATTGTTTTATAAGTCCTTCTCCATACCTTCTCAAACTCCACTGGATCCTTCTTGATGAGATTTATGGAACAAAACTGTCTATAGAATTCAAGTTGTGTCTGCACCAGATTTTATAGAAATGAAATAATGCTGACTGTGGTGTTGGCCATCATCAGGGAGGGTCTTGAGAACAATCATTGGCTTTTTTATATGTTTTATAGCTGCTGCTGCACATTGAGCCAGTGGTTTCAGAGAACCATCAGCAATGGCTCTAAGATCTCTTTTGTGATTGTAACAGTATTTGTGTCATGCACACCTCCCCTTGCAAATATGAGAAATATGGAGAAAATGACAGTGTGCGAATGATACTCAGCATTGATTGATAGTCATTCCTTTCATTAAAACTTCAGTATGTTTTATTGATGTAGGCTTCCATCTTGCAAGCAGTTACTGCATGTGTATAGGTTAAGGCATATGTGTATATTTGCTTAAACAGATGAGAGTATTCATGGGCTTGAAGTTCAGTACACAATTGTTGTCAGAAATAAAGATAAGCCTTTCAAGTGGTAAGGAAAGGGCTCACAGGAGACAGAACAGCTGGGGCTGCTCAGTTGATTTTGGATACTGAAAAGTACAGTTTTGAAGACATCAGCATCATACACAGCATTTGAGCAAGTCGCATTTTGCTCTCATTTCCATCCTCATCCACTTTTCTTTCACTCGCTTTTCTTTCCCTGTATTTTAAAAACTAGTGAAGGAAAGAACTTTCTTGTTAGGGGTATTTTTATTTGTTTATTCACTCTTTATATTTTGGACCCACCTTGTCCCAGCAGAAGACGTGACCCTGACTTACCATCATAATTGCCCGGACCCCTGTTGCAGTCACTGGGTTATAGATTCAATTTCTTTTTCCTCCTCTGTCCCTGTGAACTATTTATGTGCAGTGCAGCAGCTCCAGCAGAAGAAATAAGTGAATCCTTCATCCCGTACTGTTCAAGACCCTGTTTGATACTAAGCAGAGCAGGAACCTGAAACTGATTTCTCACATTGCCACAGCCCCAGTGATGTAGTTGGTGAGGGTGAGAGTTTGGACAAGAGCCTAGAGTGTGTGTACTTCATTCGTATACATACATACTTGAAGAGACTTTCAGCTTCAGCTGAGACAGAAAGAAATTTTTAATTCTCTTCAGTTTGAAGCTATAGGAAAATGTTTTTATTCAACTGGAACTGAATGGAGCATAGGAAGCAGAAATAAATAACCTCTTTGAGTTGGTTACTAGAAATTCAAAAGTATAAGGTTGGTTCGGATTACTCATTTGTTTAAGATACCCCCCACTAAATCCAGAATTTCACAATTTGACTGTAAAAGATACATTGGGCTTGTGTTAACAACTGTAAATTTTAACATTTCAGATGTCTGACAGTCGTCGCGCTAAACAAAACTTCTTTATCAACTTTACTTACATAAAAAGTAAATCTAAAAAGGCTATGAACAGATTTCAAATGTGAGAGTTGCATTAGGCCCCTGTGCCTTTTAGTGCTCCATTTCAGATGCTTTAAGACATTTGATTTTTAAGGAAGTAGTGGGAATTAGTACACAAAATTCCAGGCACACACAATCACTTTTGCAGATCTTGACTGAGGATTTCAATGACTGCTGCTATGTGTTTACAACTTACGCTAGGAGAACAAAAGTCGGGCCCATTCTCTTATTCATCAATAATTGTTTCTTGGTTTCAGTCCAAATATCCAATTTTTCTAGCCCACTTATTAGAAATGTAAGAGTTCAGTCTGAGGGTGTTTTCCAATTGTTAATCTCTTTAATGACTGGACTGTATCAAATGCAAATTTTAATATTAGACTTTCTTAATAATTATTTTCCTTTTAGATTATTTGTTGGAGGTTCTGAGGAATGAAGACCTACAGAAAAACAACGAGGCTCTCGTCTATTGCATGGGAGCTATAAAATTCATGTCTGGAAATGCAATACTCCTTTGTGAAATGGTCAACAGAGGAGCTGTTGAAATGTTGCTGCAATTAATGAAGCAGATTAATAACATAAAAGAACATGACACATATTTCTCCAGCTTGGGCCACTTACTAGTCCAGGTTAGCATTTACTTTTATTTCTAAAAGTAAGTACTTCAGGGGCAAATTAAAAATTTAATTAGAGAAGATAAGCTAACCCTGTGTGCCACTGACAGAGTTGTACCTATATTTCAATAGACTTCTTTTGAAGAAGTTTAATGAAGTTGTTCAGGACCTAATTTAATTACCATAGATGTTTGTGTGTAGTCAATTTTAAAGGCTTTAGAAATTCTGAAGTTAATAGAAATATTTTTAGGTACCTAATTAATAAACCAGTTTCTCATTACTACTTTATTGTGCTGACAGTGTTCTGGATACTGTAGTAAACAGATAAAAATGAGTTCTCTATCACAATTCTTGAAACTGAAATAATAAACACAAACTGGTTCTTCAATACTCTAGAACATTATAAAAAGCTTTTTATTACAAGATTAATGCATTTTAAAGATGTGTAGGAAAATCCAGCTGTGTTTCTATGACAAAGTGTTTTTGAAGAACTGTAATGTTAGGAAAAAGTAGTTGGAAAAGCAAACACTTCTTGAATCTTTTGAAGGCAGCAGGCTCAAAACTATTTTCACATTCAAAGCACCTTGGTAAGTGGTGGCTCTGAAAACTAATCCTTGGCCCTAAAACTGTTTAAACCCTAGTGTTTTAGAAACACTGGTGGGGGGTGTTGTGTTTATCAAGGATTTTCCAGGTGGATTCCTGGCATTTGTTGAGAAGTTATTGATGCAATGATTAGCAAATGGTTTAATTGTAAAATTCTGGGGACTTCATAGGAAAATACATTGGATAACTTTCTGAGGTAGTGTTTGCACTCGGTTTGTCTGCTAATTATGCCAGATTTCTTTAATTCTCTACTGATTTACAAGCAAGGGATTTTATTCTTCTTGAAATTATATGAGAAAACAGAAAGTGTACATCATCACATTACTATTTATGATTTTTGTCTGGTTTTTTTAGTCTTAGTAATAAAATTAATGAATCAGTTTATTTCCAGGATTTTGACTAGCTGTCTGAACTTCCCCACAACTTTCCAGGAATGTTTTTCTTCCATTATTTGCCTGTGGATAAATTTAGGATTTTTAAGTCAAAGGTTTAGTTTGCAAAGGAAAATGTTATATTTTATGCTTTCTTTAAAAAATCTCTCATATCTCTGCTCTTTTCAGTACAAATGGAAATGTAGCAAAACTGCTTTGTACTGTTTGAATAGACTGGCTGTTTCTAAGAAGTTCTTGAGTGTTTTGTGGAGAAGTCAGTACTGACAGCTGTCTCTTACTGAGATTGCTCTTTCACTTGTTTGTGTTCTCTTCTATAGTAGTACAGATACTTCGCTTTTCTTCCTCTTGTGAGAAAAGTAGTGATTCCTACTGCTGTGGAATTCCTGTGCGACTTTCTCATATCAATTCCTTCAACAGATCTATGTGCACGGCTTCTTCCATGTGAGTTAATTGATCAGTCATCCTAGACAGATGAAGGAGCAGTTTTGTTTTGAGGGATGACTGAAGGAATTTTCCTCTGTGATTGATGTCTTCAGAAGAAAGTTTTTGTAGCATACTGTATCTTGTAGCAACAGATCAAATAGCCAGTGATGTACAGAAATAGTGTCTTCAGTTATAGAAAGCAAATTATACTGGAGTAGAAAAACACTTCAATAATCACAGTGGTCTCTGAAGGAAGCTCTGCTATCTCTTAACCTTGGTAACTGAAGTGTCCCATTTAATTGGGACCAACTCTTCATTCTTTAACTGTATAATTGCACAATCACCAGATGGCAGTGTTACACATAATCTTGCTAGGTCCTTTTTGTGGGAATAAAGTCCCTGTCTGATTTCTTCATTCTTCCACAACGGATTTTATGCAGAAGTCCTACAAGAATAAAAATGTTTGTAATACTTGCTTTTTTGCTTAGCAGAGGACATTAAACCAGGGTCATCTTTGATTATTTTGTTGCTTAACCTAACAGTCTGATAATATTTATACAAAACATGGTAATACTTATTCAAAAACCAGGATTTTTGAGGAGTCACTGACAAGACTTGACAAGTACTTCGCATTCCTTAATTGAAAAGCACTTAAATGTCTTCTCCTTTAAAAATAGCATTTGTCAGCAGTTAAATTTTCTGTTTGGCTGAATTTGATCTTTCACATGGCAGCATAAGGATTAGGGCTGGTGGGGATTGCTGAAGACAATTGTTACACATTTCTCCCGGAAACATAGGGTCTGCTTGAAGCAATCACAATATCTCTAGAATTCAGCTGCTGCCTGGCAAGCTTCTATTATTTTTTAAATTGTGCTCTTCGAATTTCAGTTGCACATTAACTGTGTTTTGTGGATATATACTTCTGTGAACTGCTGAATGCTGTTGTCTTGTACATTTAAGTGTATATGTTATTTTGCATTGCTTTTTCTTTCCAACCTGTCTTTGTTTGAGGATGGCTGTTGATGGAATTTACTGCTTGAGGATTTTGAACCCTCTAACCGTATCAGGCACTTAAAAATTTTACTCTCTTTTTGGAGACCTTTGCACCATCATCTATTGCTAATTTTTTTTTTCCATTATCCAATATGTAAGTCTCTCTGCTGCAGTGAAAGCTCTTGTCTGGGTTTGAACAGCACTTTTAATATGTGGTTTATTCTTCATTTCCTTTGTTGTCTCTATTGAAGCTTAACTAGAATTCAACAAATATCATCCTAGACTGACTGTGAACATGTTGTATGTAAGCACTGAATGGAGTCTTCTCTCTATTCCATGTGACAGGAATTTTTCTGCCAAAACTTTTGAAAAGCAAAGTATTTGATCAGAATATATTTGTTAAAATATATCTCCAGTATTGTGTTGATTTTTGAAGCATCATGACTTGAGAAGGAATGTGCATCTGGAAATTTTTTTTGCAGTTCTTCATTTAAAATAATAAAAAACTCCAAGTGTCTTCTTAAAATATGGGTGATAGGAAGCAAATGGATTCTGTAGGTTCAGATTCTCTGTATTATGCATATGGTATAGATTTCGTGTTTAGTGCTGAAGTTAAATCCATTCACATGTCACATTATCACATATTTTTTTCCCCTCTATGCTTTGCTTCTCCATTTTGACATGTTGCATCTCCTGTTGCTCCATTACAGAACATCATGGGGTTGCTGAAGATTTCTACTCTGATGTCAAATTTGTTGATATGGGACAGCAAATTTGAAAGTGGACAAATTTGTGGAGTGGACAGAATGTGCATAGAGTCCTTTGTGCAAAAGCTCAAACACAACGTCTTAACCTGCTCTTTGTCAAGAGTTTTTCTTTAAAATTAGCAATTACATATCACTGGATAAGCAGTCCAATTTAGTGATAAAATGCTTAATTTGAGTTTTTTGTGATAAGAAACAATTTGAACAGATAGTTTTTTTGCCTTATCAAACTACATTCAAAACCAAATTGAAGTTAATGGCTTCATTCTGAATAAGAAAAATTTGAAGAATTCCCATATTCACATAATTCATGACTTCACATTCATTTTATAGTAAGTTCTGGATTAAATCAAAATTAACGTATGTGTCATTGCGTGTCTGACCTTGTCATTCGAATACTCTTACCTTGGAGTAGAACCAGAATATTTCAAAATATGCAATAGCTGATTCATTTTGTATATCTACAAGTGTTAGATTTTTTATGCTTTAAACTCCTTGAAATAGAGCAGTATCATCTGAAAATATTCTGGCTTCTCCAGATAGACTTGAACACTTAATCTTTTCATTTTTATGTTGTTAAAACAGTGAATTTCTCTTGATCTTGATTAACTTTTAATTTTTAAATTGGAATAAATGTGATTGTGTTTTAAAATAAAATCATTTTAGTCTGCAGTTTAGTTATCATCAAAATATATATCAGTGTTTTCAAGACTGAAATATAAATTTGCAAAACTAAGATTTATTGAAGAATTATGCAAAAAATTACTTTAACCGTCCACAGCATTTCACCTAATTTCCAATTGGTACATGGCTGTATATGTGCAGGATTTTAAAACATATGAACGATCATGTGGCCCTCATAGAAGGAGGTTGCATGCAGGCAAAGACCAGTATCAATCTTTCATTTTCTGACAGTTATCCCAAATACACCATCTTGCTGCCTGCAGGTTTCCTGTTGTTTATTGGTTTATACATACCTGCAGAATGTTAACGGGGCATGCAGACTGCCGTAGAGGCTATAAATGAGACCTGAGGTTTGCTGAATTTTCACACCAGTGTATTCTGCTTGTGAGCAGCTGTGGTAAAGAGATGTTTCAATGCTCCCTGTGCAGCTGACAGCCACTCTGCGGACCCTGGCCGACGTTTCCCCTGTGCGGCACCGGCTCAGCTGCAGCGGTGCCATCTCTGAGCTCTGCGTGGCGCTGGAGCAGCGCGACAGTGACAAGGACGTGTGCACCTGCATTGTCAGGATCCTCAGGTACGTATGAACACAGTTCTGCCTGCAGGCAGGTCCCTCTTTCTGCTTGAGAGACCTCAAAGGAAGCAGGATCAAGCACTAAGACTGAAAGATTTACATGGAACTCTTTTAAAAGAGCTCTGTTTAGCTTTTAATAATACCAATGCTAATTGTGTCTTTATTTACAGAATTGTTTAATTGTGGCCGTACAAACTTGCATTCATCATGCCCGTGAAAAATATTTTGTTGTATTGTGTCATTCTTTGATCCCACAGATTCTGATTGGTTTTTTTAAAGTACCATTTCTTAGATTTTAAAGCTGCATAAATTATTAGGTATTTATTAATCCTGGTTTAGGCCATGTTCTAAAAAAATTAATGAGAGGAATTACACAAGGGACTGTGTATTGTGAAATAAAGTACAGAAGAGAGAAAATTTGACCAGTGTTCATTGTTTTGAGCTGTTACAGAGTGTTTGGGGAGATTAATCTCTGGGATCAGGGCTTGAGCGTGCAGATGGAAGTGCTGAAAGAATCTCAATTTTATGAGCAGCCAGTGGCTGCTTCCCAAGTTATGCTTTTT
Organism: Oriolus oriolus; assembly: GCA_013400235.1. Classification (NCBI taxonomy): domain Eukaryota; kingdom Metazoa; phylum Chordata; class Aves; order Passeriformes; family Corvidae; genus Oriolus; species Oriolus oriolus. Next base: position 1,349,708 of record VXBT01000852.1, on the reverse strand, counting down.
AAAGGGAGATCGGTATGAGTTAGTCACCAAAAAGGTCATTTTGTAGTCTGAATAGCTTCTCAGTCAAAAGTCTTCCAGCATCAGCTTGCGATATCTTACCGAGCATCATCTTGCAATATTCAGTGCTAAAGGGACTTGCAAACAATGTAAGGATTTTGAAGAAGTTGTGAAATCGGCTGTTGGTAATTTCAGGAGTAGTTGGATTATAAACACAGTCTGTGAATGATGTGCTGGATGAAGTATTTGCCATTGCTGCTTTGTTATTGTATTGAGTCATCTTGCCTTTGGCTCTACGTTCCTTGAGATTCTGTTACGGACTTCTCTTCCTGTTCAGCCCCTCCAAATTATCCATCACATTCTCTTTTCTGGATGAGACTTGCTTGTGCTTTGAACAGCAGCTCCATAAGGGGCTGGCATTCCTTCCTCCCCACAGCTGAAAACAGGCAACTCTGCTCCTTTGCTGTTTGTGCTACCTGTGAAGCATGTGAATGGCTTCCCCAATTCCATCTGTTCACATCTGTCTCGAGCTTTGTTTCTAATAATGAGCTCTAGCAATGACTGCAGCACTTTGAGCATGTTTACTTCTGAGGAGGGAGCATTTCTTCTATTTGGAAAATGCCATGAAAAGCAGGATAATGGGTTTGTGATTAAATGTAATTGATATACACTGTAATTTTGATAAGGACATTTACTTCATCTAGAATTCAGTATGGAGAAAAAATAATTTATCTCACTTAAAGATTCCTACTGCTTCAATTTTTTACCTTAAGTTTAGAACTACATGCTCCAAGAATACAGATTAGCCATAAAATCAATTTCATTAGCTTTCTGGAAATTACAGTCACAAAAGAAAAATACTATGCAGTATAGAGCTCAGATTTGAATTTTGTTTTGTCTTCTACTAACACAGAAGGATTATTCTTTTCTCTCAATCAACTTTAGGCAGTTTCTTTGTAGAGAATACGTTCAATCTATTCAGATTATTCATTTCTATAAGTCTGTAATTCTTCCTGTAACTGGTTGTAATTGAACATCAACACAGCTCTTTTCTGGTTTTGGCTGCGTGAGAAGTAAAATGTTATCCTAGCTTGTTCTGTTACTGCATTTTTCTGGTGTGACCAAAGCATGTTCAGTTCCTTGTTTTGGGAATGGTCAAGGTGAGCAGTGTAGGGCTGGAGCAGCTGTTAGGGAATGTGCAGAGATAAAATCCTGCCTGCAAGGAGGCACGTTCTCCGTATTTGCCGGTGAGAGATGTGTTCTCTTAGTGCTCTAGTTCTCTAGAGTTGCTGGGCTCTATTGGATGTGCACTAGGAAGGGACCCCTGATTTCCTCTCATCTGACTTCCCACATCATCCTGAAATTCCAGTTCTCCCATTTAGCACTAGGAAGGGCTGGTGTTAGCATACTGTGCCCATTTGGCAGGCAGGTTGGGAAGCTCCTTATGTTTGCTTCTTCCCATAATTCACTGTGGCAAGGATAGCTAGACTTCTGTTGTGCTCTTACGTAACTGCACATGCCTCCGCTAGAAGTCAGAATATTGGCATTCACTTCATTTGTTGGAAAATACAGTTCTGAGAGTCAAGTGTGACTTTTTAAAAAATGTTTTGTGGAAAAAAGTAGTTTTATTCATTTACATTTTATTTTTTCTCTTTGTAGCAAACTTTCTTCCTACAATGACTTCTGTGCAGCTTTAGCAGACTGCTCCAGATGTTACATCTTATTTTTAGCCCTACTAAACAAACACCAGAAGCAGCAGGTCAGTATTTCATCTCTTGATTTTTATATATTAATCCTCTGATGTGTCTGTGTATTATTGTGTATAAGCTTGTTTTCAGTGACCTACTTTTATGCATTTACCAAATAAAAATTTTAAATGGTTGACAGCATTTCTAAGTAATAAATAATTGTAATGAAATTATTTAGATTAAAAATTCAAAGCAATACAGAGGACAGCTGATTAACTTGTCTATCCTTTGCATGTGTAGAAACAGTCCTTTGAGTACCTAATTTCTTTCTTAGTTTTAAAAAATACTTTTTAAAGCAAGAAGTTATTTGAATATTTAATAGTAGGAAATTGCTGGGCTTTTTCCTGTCCTCCTCACCTGCAAAAGAAGTGTGACATTTCTAGAGCTAAGCAGTCTTAAAGCAGAGGAAAATATGTTCCTTGCTGTCATGTGAAAAAGGGAGATTTACTCAAACCCTTTGTGTTTGATTAGTCTGTGAGAGCGCCAGGAAAGCTGTGACCCTTGTGCCCGACCTGTCTGTCTGTGTCCCATTATGGGACCCTTCACTAAGCAGTCCCACTGGATCTGAGGGCAGTTCCACTGACTTATTCAGGGTCACACACCAAACAGAGAAACCTCCTCTTGAGTCTCCACCTTTACCCACTGCGGGCAATGGGCAGCACCCTTGAAGGACTTGCATTAACAGTTTGCAGAATAACGCTCTTTATTAATAGAATTGTGACAGGTTAAGGTTTGAGACTTGCCAGTGGTAGTATCTGACTGCAAAAATATATTCAGAGCAATACACTTAATTTAAAGCAATGTACTAACACGTTCTAATCCCCAGTAAAAGCTGGCCTGAGACAATCTTTCAGCATGTAGAGATCAAAGTTCTTCCACAGTAGGCGTCCCTCTGGGGGAAGAGGACAGGTTCAGCTTGTTGACTGATCCCAGAAGTTACAATGGAGTCTTCCCCAATTTCTCCCCATTCCTAACTGATTTTTATACTATTTCTTTACATTTAGGTGGAGCTTGAATGACTTGGTCATACATCTTACTCAGTGAGGGGGGTTGTACTAGGGGGTGGGTATCTCAGGATAGTACCTGAGATAACCTTGAGATGGGGACATGCGTTAGTCCAAGGAGAGTGGTTTCGTAACAATTGCTGATTCAAGAGCAGGACATTTTCCTTTATCTCCCTTGCTTTTCAGCTGCTATGTGGCTTATCAACTAGAAAGTACCACTGAGTTCCCTACTCAAGGGTTTCAACACAGTGCCTGGCCATGGCGTCTCCACTCCGCTCCACCCTCCGTTGAATCCCCCTTAGATTGCAGTGTGTGTGGGAGGTCGGATATGCTGACCATGTTCCATCCAGGGAGTACAACTGTATTTTTCCCTGTAACTTCCATACCATTATCTTTTTACGCTCAGTCATCCTCCTATACTCTCTAACTACGTAAGATACCAAAATGTATCTCTAGTTTACCAGAGAAAACCGCATGCCTGGAGTACCGCATTTGGGATGTTAATGTAGAAATAAATGTTTAGACTTTGTCAAAATGCCTCATATCATGAAGTAAAATTCTGAGTGTAATTGCTGCCAACTTTATTAGAACTCCAAGGGTGTTGCTCTATTGTCCTGCTGTATCATAGTGATCTTTCTTACATTTACTGGAGCACCGGGTTCTCAGACTTTGTTGCAGGATCCCAGTCTTACAGATTGATGCATTGGTAAGAGTGGAGTGCCCTATGTAGGGCAAATTACTCAGCTCTATTGCCAGCTAAGTTTTAAGGAGAAAGTAATTTTTATCTAAAGTGTGGATGTTCAAAGGTGGACCAAGGTTTCAAAACATAGAATATTAAATTACATTAAGACCATTCTTAAAAGTAAGGAACTTTCATGGCTGGTCCAGCATCTAAACTGGTTTGAGATCATTTAGTTATCCTATACAATTTATCCTAGGGTTAGTAATTCTTGGAGATTTGTTGGAAGGAGGTCTTTTGTGCTGCTATCATTGAAGGGAGTTAATGGAGGTAACTAGATTGGCTATGCTGAACAATATTCTTTCTCCTGCCAAATAAAAAAATAATTTGTTCCTTTCCTGTTTACCAGCATTCCTGTTTTCTGTGATAATGCACATGGAAGAGGAACAAAGATTAAGTTGTTTCTTTTCTTCTAAATGTCTGCTGATTAGCATTTCTGTAGCATATCTGAGTATTTCTAGGTTCAGGCTGCTCTTGCATAGTTTAGTCTTCAAAGACACTTTAGTAAAATACTATGTAAATACTATGTAAATAACATGAGAAATGCCAAAGGCATGATATTTTCCTAGATTTATAGTTGTCGTTCTTTGCGACCACTGTATTAAAAACTCAACAAATTATGGAACCGAGAATAAGGATCTTTGATTAAGTAACACCTTTCTCCTAACTTAGTATGTCATTTTAAGGGTAGCTTTTCTAGATTCCTGAGATAATAGCTTTGTGTCATAATGAATTGTAGGCTCATATCTACCTCAAATTGTTTGTTATTATTTAGTATTCAGAATTTAGCTTCTCATTTGTCTATTAAGTGTTCCTAAAATACATCTTTTTTCACAAGGTTGGCACTGCATTTTGTGTTAAACTGTCAGTTGTTTTATCAAAATACAAATGAGCATAGCTTGTGTATTAAAAAAACTTAGCTCTTACATTGTGTTGATTATATATGCAATGTCTTCAGAATAATTATTTCTTACTGCAGTTTTGAAACAAGCATGCAATTGTCAGTTGTCAGCTTAGTGAAGCCCTGCAGAAACAAAAAGAAGGACACAGATAATGTAATGCACCACTTTTTCTGTAGTATATTATAAACACTTGAGCTGTGAGGAGTGCAAATGTTTTTCCTGAGGTGTAGTTGGCACTGCTAATCTTTGTTTTAAAATGCTGACAGCTAGTGAGTTACGGCGTGAATTGATATGTGTTAAAAAGCAATGAAGTAACAGCAGTGTGAGTAAAATTGTCTGCTGTGGGAAGAAGCAAAGAGAAGGAAAAATCATCATTATTAAAGCATTAAAAATCTTCAGGACTAAAAAGTGATATGTGAAGAAAGGAATTGTGTGTGTATGTGTGTGGTTTTTTCTCAGTTTTCAGGTTGCAGACTTGGTGGGATCAGGTTTTTTACTGGCAGTCATAGCAGCTAGAAACATACAGGGGGGAAAAGAGAGGAAAACCAGCATTCAGACTTTTTCAAGGGCTATCATAACTGTGACTTTAAAGATAAGTATTAAATACTGTGAAAGTAAAAATGTGAGCACTGGAAATAGGATTAATGACTTACACCTACACCACACACTGAATTCCACAGTTGCAACACAGATAGTCTCTGTTCTCTCCACACTGCGTTTACAGCTCTTTTCCCTTTTTTTCTCAGCTCATTTTCTCTCTTGGGTGAGAGAGTCAGTAGGAATGGAAAAGTAATGATTCAACTCTATCAGAAAGACTTCTGGGGAAATTGTGTTGGCAAGACTTGATAGTACCATGTGTCGTAGTCTTAGGTAGGGAACACAGAAGACTGGAAAAGCTGAATCTTCAGGGTAGGACTGGGGAAGTCAAGTGTGCTTGAAGTATGTGTTTATGGTTGGCTTTGGAACTTACTTGTGTGTAGTAACAAAAAAATCCTTGGTGGTTGCCACATGCTGTCGAAACTGTCAGAAGTGTTCATGTAGAGCCTCCGTCTTGCAGGATAAGCTTTGCATGATTCTGTTTCTAGTCAGCATTGTAGACTTTTGCCCATCTCAAGAAGTCTTTTAGCAGGGTTCTGTTCTGCTTTCCCACATCATTATCGTTGCTAAGCTTTCCAGATAAACTGCATTAAGAGTGACTTTCTCGGGCTGTGGTTAATGTCATAAGTCACAAGGAGGCCATGCTTTTTGAACAGGGACATTGCCTAAATAAGACAATAGCTTCTGTCAATAAGTCAGGCACTGCCTGAGCTTAGGTGGCATTTTGGGGCCCTGCCAGCTTCTGTGTAATGTTTTATCAGTTAGGAGTCTATTTTCAATTCTAAGTGCACAAACACAGGGTGTGACACTAAAATTTGAATAGAAGCAATCTTAGGTCTGTTGTATAGAAAGGTCCCCTTACACTTTAGTGTAGCTTACTTTTTAAATTGGGAAGCATTTGTTTAAGAATCTGACATCACTGGATGCAGTAATTGCCTATTCAGCAAAAAAACAATTACATTGGATCACACAAACAGTTCATCCAGTCTGCTCTTCATATTCTGCAGTGGTGAGAGTCAGATGTGTAGAGAACAGTAAAAATGGAGCGGGCATGTATGATACTTCCTGTATACACTTACCAAACCTCCAACTCTTTCCAGTTTGGAAACACCCTCAGCCAGCTGTGTATGAAATAAACCTCAGCTGACTTCTTTTCTTTGAAATTCTACAGTCTCTCTTCTACCCCCTGTAAACTTTATGTGTTAAAGATCCATTGACAAGGAGTTGCATAGCAAACAATTCCTTTCACTTATTTTGAATTTGGCCTTTACTGTCTTTATTTGATGCCTTCTGGTTCTTGTATTGCAAATGTCGTGCAGCCCATTGTTCATTTCACACCTCCCTTGATTTTCTAGATGTTTATCCTACACTCTTTGAGTTACCTCTTTTCCATGCTGAAGTTCTTGCTTACTTAGCCCTTTCTGATAGAGAGACTGGTCCATGCCATGGTGTATCCATGTTGCTTTTCTCAGAACATTTTCCAAGCCTGATTCCTGTCTCATTTTTTGAGAGGGGGAAACCAGAACACAGCACTTAAGATGTGGCCATATCATAGATTTGCATGCCTGCGTAAATTTATTTCCCAGTAATTCCCAATCCTTTATTTGCTCTCTTGATCTGAGATCATTAAACTCTGTCATTAACTCCAGTATTGCTCTATAGGTGGTTATGGTTCAAAGGCTGTAGTTTTGTACATGATGATATGTTTGCTCTGTTCTTTTCCATGCATCTTTTCATGTTTAAATTCATGCATTTAAATTTCATCTGCTATTTTATTACCAACTGACTACAATTCTTCTTCTGCTCTTCAGTCAGCCTTCATCTTTGGTACTTTGAATATTGTAGTGAAATCAGTACATTCTTCCATGTCACTGCTGCTGCCCATTTTCTGTGTTTATGGACAAATTGAACAGAACAGATCCCAGCCTTGGGATCCAAAACCTTGAGAATTCCGCTGGTCATCTTCCACCATTGCAGGAGCTGTTAACTTACTCTATTTTACATCCTCTAATCATTTATCTATACCAAGACATTCTCCCTTACAGCATGACTCCTTAGTTTCACCAGGATTTTAGTGAGTGACTTTGTTAAAAGTCTCCTGGAAAGTTACATGGGTGATATCAGATGGGTCTTTTTTGTGCATGTTTATTAATCTTCAAAGAACTCAGTAACTGGGTAAGTCAGAAGTTAGAAGTCTTAAAGCTGATTGTGTTTATGTGGCTGTCCACTCATTTTTTTGTTCTTTTTTTGTGGTCTCTACTAATTTATCTGGTCCAGACACCAGATTTGATTCTCACTTGGAATCTTTTCATGTTTGTTACAGTTTTAGGAGGTTGCATAGTGCTGTTAGTAATTAGGCTATTTAATTAATTAGTTCTTTTAGAACTGTCAGATAATTATCCAGTCCTGCTGATTGGTTACTCTTTGTTTTGTCAGTTTGTTCCTTAAAGTTGTTTGTGATCACTATAGTTTTGGACAGATGCTCTGATGAGCCTTCCCTGGAGAATGCTGTAGCATTGAGATCTCCCAGTTGCTTCCAGAGTGGGCATGAATCAATGCAAAGAACTCATTTAGCTTCTCTGCAATGACACTTTCTTCTCTCAGTGCTCCTGCATTATCCTGATCATCAGTTAGTTCTGCAGATTCTGGCAAACTTCCCAGTCCTGATACATTTGAAAAGATTTGTTATTACTTTTGCATCTCTTGCATCAGGTAGAAGAACTGCGCTCATTTTCAATTACAATTTGCACACTGCTTTACCTGGTTGATTTAGCAGTCAGTTTGTCAGAAGCAGTTTATTAAATGAAGAGATGTTGCCTTGTCATCCTCTTAAGGACATGTCCACATTTATCAGGTTCACTGTGCCTGGGTCTACCCAGCTTCCTTCCCAAATGCATCTCCCAGGTAATGGCTCCCAAATCAGCTTACTGTCTTCTGTGAGCAGGCAGGCTTTTGCTTGTAAGATTTTCTCTTGTCTCCCCCAAAGAAAAAAAACCTTGTTTCAGGGCTATTGAATGTCCTTTTTGCTCTTAGGAATGCTGCCATGGGGAAGGTTGTCACAGGTGAGGCCTGTAACTGCAGGGAACTTTTCCACTTCGTTTCTGGCTTTATTGACTAGGCAAAGGCTCATCTGCATGCAGTAACTGGTCTTTCTGACTGGTATTGTGGCTGGTTTATGGCAAATTCTGTGATGAGCTCCCAGGACGCCACCATGTGTCTGTTTCAGTCAGTCATGTAACATAAGTGGTGTGATGCCCAAAAGCAACCGCAGACTCTTCGCTATACAGTGTAGTGCTGCACCTGTGTTTAGTTCAGGTTCACATTTGCCTTTTAAATACTTTGAGAGTGTTATTGGTATTCTGCTCAGTGACATCACAGTCTTATGAGATACCAAGGGAGGTTTTTTTCACATTGTTGTTGTGGGCAGTGGTGTGTTTCTTCCTTCTAAATAAATGGTTATCAGTGCTGTGTTTCTTCCTTCTAAATAAATGGTTGTCAGTGCTGACCCAAGTGTTCTTTGTGTTTTCGTTACTCACTCTTTCCTCTGTGCCATCCCTCATTTGGGCTGAGGACAGTTGTTTGTGTGACAGCACGATACATCATGTCAGAGAACTGACCCAGCTTCCAATAACCCTAAAACTGAAGAAAAGAACCTCAGTCCTTTCCTGGTTGTCATCTGCATTGCTTTCCCATCTAGTTTGTTGAACAGCCACACAAATGCTTCCTTCATCACAAATACTGAGGCAGCGAAAGAAACTGTGAATGGAAAGGAGATTGAGTGCTTTTTTATGCCATTACTTCTGCTGAAATGCTTGTCAAGGTAACGCTACAAAGAACTTGCATTGATAATGTGGTTCTTTTCTCCTACATTTACTAGTATATATTTTCACTTGTATTCCTCCTCAGTGTAGCCCAACATTATAATAGTGCCAAGGACAATTTTAAAAAGGGAATATATAATTGATCATTGAAGAGCAAAAAATACAAGATTTTTTTCTCAATACTAGGAGATGTATTCTGACAACTCTGAAGGAATTTCTGCTAATAAATGTAAATAACTGCAGAAGGTCACTCTTCCCCTGTAGTATGATTTCTGGCAGTGTGCTGAGCTGAGAAGTGTATGTGCATCTTCCTACTACTTTAGTTGTGATTTTTTCTTTTTTTCCTTTTTTTTTTTTTTGTCTGAAAGAGAAAGCAGAAGTGTTAAGAAAGGTGCAGAATATGTGATATGTACCCTGAGTATAAAATTATCAGAAATACAGTGTTCAAAGTTTCTGATGAACCGGTCTTCATTGGCATGTATCATATAGAAGCCTGCTGTTCTGGTGTATCAAAAGATAGAAGTGAATGTATGTAATTACTAGATAGGTAAGCAATAGAATATCAAATAATAATAATAAGATATTACTGCTTGGTGTGAGACACTGTTATTAAAATATGTTGTTGTAGTTTTTGATTTAATTTCTCTAAACGATGCTGAAAGCTTGGGAACACCTCTGAAAAAAACTAAAAGAATTATTAGAGTTAAAATCCTCAAGGAAACTAATTTATCCATGACAAAGTCAGGCCATTAGCAAGCTGCCTATTAATAGAATTTGCACAAGGAAGACATTTTTGTTAGTAGACCAGTCTTTAATCTAGAAAAAAAAAAGAGCTAATAAGAAATAGGGGCTAAAGCTGCACAAATTTAAACTAGTAATAAGAATAAAGATTTTAGCCAGAGAGATCAGCAGTCATTGGAGCAATACCATGGGGGATATGGTTTTCAAAGTTTTTTTTCAATTAATTTCATTTCTGAAATATTTTTTTTTTCCTAGGGAGCAAGCAGAGCTTTTCGTCAAAAGTTCTGGAGATAGTGTGCTTGCTTTTCTTGTTTACCTTTCCCAGGTCTCCAAGTGTCCACAAACAAACCTAAGCACGAGTTCTTGATTGCTGAAAGTCCCTAAGTGCAGATGTACCTTTTTCTGAAAAGTTAGCTGAAAAGATCAGATTTTGGGGGTAGAAATTACTGGATAGGGTCCTGGATACACAGAAGTATAATTACATTTTGCTAATGGCCTCTCCTTCTCCCCAAATGCATTCATATTTCAGGGGGAAGGAAGTTCTCTTTACTGACAAAGTACTCCCTGCTGTCACTGTGGCAAAACTTCTCTGCTCTGCTCCTTATTTCACATTCCTCCGTCAAGAGGTTCTCTGTTTGCTTTTGATACTTCCAGGGTGTTCTACACCACTGCCCTCTCCCCCTTTTTTTATTCCTTAAATTGAGTTTCATTTTGTGACAGCTGTCATTTCTGGGTTTAAACAGAAATTTTCACCGCTAGAATGTCACTTCAAGATGAATCTTTACTTTATTTGGAAGAGATTAGCTCTGGGTTAGTATAACTACAGTAATTTTGCCTATAAGTAGACTATCAGACCCTGCAAAGAAAACTCGCAAATTTTCTTTCCAAGGTGCATAATAAAACAGAAATACAAATTTGGAAGTGAAGTGTAAATTAGATTTGAATGAGAAGCAGGGCAGGTGGTAGAATTTTGACTAACTCCACTGAAATTTGTGTAACATGGAAATCAGATTTCATTTACAGCTAATGATTCAATAGGAACTCAGCCGCTGGCATCTGACCTTTTGTTTTGTAATATCCACCCCATTCTGAAGGCTCAGACACCAAATAAAGTGACAGCAGGTACTTGGCCAGGTTCACAGGCTCTAGATTGGGCTGTCCTTCCTTATTGATCTTGTTTTAGTTAGAGACTACTGACCTAATTTGCTTTCCTTTCCTACTGATAAGTAAGCCTGTACAGTCTGTACCTGTGCTTGTCATGCTTACACTGAAAGGCAGGTATACTTTTAATTGCCAAGATAAACTGTTGTGAGGTTCTGTGACTCAGCAGGTACATGGGGTACCTTTGCTACTAGGGCAGTGCAAGGAAGAGAGTTTTACAAGTAGATAAGCAAAAAAATCATATCTGTGATGATCAAATGTTTATGTTCCAGTTGCCAGAAGGAATAAGAGTTAAATGCTGATGGAGTATATGCTGCCATTAAAACCCAAAACCTTAAAACCACTTTAAAACCCAAAATATCACAGTTTCTTCACAGATTGGAAGCAAAGAAAAATATCTTCTCAAGCTTTTCTTGATTTGTTTGTTCAAATTTATTTGTGTAAGTGAAGCTGTGTGCTCTCCTATATAGCCTTCTACTCACGTTTGAGTACACTCTGTGTTCATCATGTCTCACGTGAATGCCTCACTATAAAAAGATGAAATAACTGAGTGTAATTCCTATCTTTAATCTAATTTGTCTTTAGTGCAATGCATGTTAAAACATCCGTATTATATACATTGATCTGATAAATGTAATTTTTCTGTAAGTGTGAAAGAATGTCTGAAATTCCATATGCAGTTAATACTCCAAACCTGTGGAAATGCGCTGTAATCTCACTTATTATATTGATTTTCTGCTATGTACAGAAAGGCCCATGGGCCTTGCAATGGGTTTAGTTTTGTAAGCAGTTTCAAAATATCCTGTAGCTTTGCATGTGTTTTTTTACAAAGCCATTCTAAGATGGTGTTTCTTACTCTCGCAGTCCTTACCCATGATCATTTAAGGAAATACAGCCAAAAATAGTGCGAACCCTTGAGCATTGTACTACTCAGGAGAAGTTGTACAGCTTTCCTCTTTGACTTCGCTAGTTAAATTTTCACTGGAAGATAATGAAACTAAAGTACTATTCTATTAAAGCCGGATGTGCTTAGATAAAAAAGAATTATTTTGTAAGTTTGTTTTGCTGGGCTGTAGGTGGAAAGCACAGCTGAGATCACACTTCTCAAAATATCAGTTGATTGCTGTGCAGTACCTGTTTGTCTCTTTTCTGATTGGGTAGAGCTGTTGCTGGGCTGATAGCATTTTGGCCAAAATTAGAAAGTCAATATAAACGAGTCAAACTAGACTGCCTGCTTTTTTCAGTTCTCTCTTCTGATTCATCAGTTGTTTGTTTCAAATTTTTACAGCCTTTGTGAGTTGGGTGTTGTGCCAGCAAAGGTGAAAGCTCTTAGTGGTTAGTCAGTAAGAATATTCATAAAAAATTGTCTTGATGACATTTAGACAAAAATATGATGCCTAGTTAAAAAAAAAGTGGAAGTGGGTCCTACAGAGTGATATTATTAAATACATGGATGTGAAAACATTTTTGTCACTTAGGAGACTGCTGCTTGTCATGTTCAGGGATAGCACTCATCTTCCTGAGAGGATGTTATTGCCAGTGTCTTGTGGCAGAGGCTTAAAACCTGAAACTTACTGATGAAGGCATGTATCCAAGAAGGAGCTGCTGCCTAAACATCTTTTTTCCTTCAATATTAGCACGTATACTTTAACGAGTTAGACTGTGCCGGGTTAATTTACGTTACTAATACCAGGGAGGGTTAGAATATGTGTAAATATAATTATGATATTTGAAGAAAAACAGCATATGAATTGGTTAGCAAAATTCTAGGTTAGTGCAAGTACAGCAGGTTAGCAGCTAAGGGTAGATGGTTCTGATGTACTTGAAGAAATGCTGTTACTTTACCTGCACTGTTAAGATAAAGCTGCAGACTTTAAAAAAAATTAGTAGGTTTTGATGTAAGTGACAGAGGGAAATGTTTAAAGTAGTTTAAACTTGAGTTACTTCAGACTTTCAGAATTTATTTTTTTCTTATCACATACTGGTGGGTAAAACAGATGGGGATGTTGTTGAATGCCATTCAGTTAGGATCCACTAGTCTTGCCACAAAAAGGCTGTATCTCAGTATGTACAAAATGAAGGTCAGGCTAGAAAGTGCTTTAGCAGAGCAACTTGGTTAAATCATGAGATCTCAAGATACCTTACAAAAATAGAAAGTAGGTCTCGTTCAGCAGTGATAAAAATAAAAGGGTAGGAAAAGCATATAAAATCAGAAAAAAACCCCAAGAAAGCGCAATATGAGGTGCACCTACAAAGGGACATAAAAAAACCCAGAAGTTTTTACACTATGGTGAGAAGACAACAAGGAAATAATTGTTCTGGTGTTCAGAAGAAGCTGAGCATTACTGACAGATACCACTGTGAATAGTGAAGTGTGAAATGCCTTTTCTTTTTTTTTTTTTTTTGCTTCTTTTTCTGAAAGTGTTATGTATGACCAAATGGATAATCTCTACTTCAGCCTGGGTTCTTTTATCACCAGAAAACAAGCTGAAGCATATTTAAAGTTGTCAAACTAGCTGATGAAATTTACCTTTTGGTGTTTACGAAAGGAGAGAAAGGGGGATCCCAGTCTCTGGGATTCTTGAAAAGTTATGAAGAATTGCAAGGTTGTAGGGTGCCTGTTTTTGAAAGGAGAAAGAGGAGGAACTGGGGAATGACAGAGCAGTCAATTTAGATTATATTTCTGGTAAAAATCTGGAACAAATAATTCAGCTATCTGTAAGCAGTTGGAATTAACAACAAAATGAATAAAACCTAATTTGGATGTAACAAATCAAGGGGAAGGAGTTTAACCTCTACAATGGTTACCAGGCCTAGAAAAGGAAAGGTTGTGGTCTCTGCCCATCACATCTGACACTTGCTCACTCGAAAGATTAGTAAATTCCGGCCCATATGATTATTCTAGTTATATAAAGTGTGGTTTTAAGACGTTTTAAGATTACTGTGGGCTTGGTAAAAATAGATGACCTGTACTAAGTATATCCCATTAGTAATTACTCCAGTGCTATACTAGTTCTGTCAGGTGTTTTTGATTTCTTCTGTAAATCGGGTTATGAAAATTGCTAGCATAAAAAATTATTTCTAGTTGCTGTGTTTGGCATTCCTTCAGTTGTTCTGGATGTGCTATTATCTGAATTGGGAAGCAAATGAAGTATTATCTTCTTTTTAAGCAGCTGCCACCTTCGATGTTTTCCGTATAACATGGTTTGTTTATTTATTTTGTTGCAGGATTTGGTTATCCGTATCATCTTCATTCTTGGTAATTTAACAGCAAAGAATGACCGGTCCCGGGAGCAATTTTTTAAAGAAAAAGGAAGTATTAACACCTTGACATCGTTATTCCGAACCTACTATGAACTTGATTTGAATGCACAGACATGTAGAAAAGGAAAAAGACATCTAAAGTATTCTTCAGAAGCAGAAGATGTTTTGATAAAACTGATAAGAGTGCTGGCCAACCTCTCCATTCACCCTAGTGTAGGAGCAGCTCTGGCAGCTGCCCATCCTGTTGTAGGATTACTTGTTACAGTACTAGGTAATACAATTTATGTTGTGTTTGTTATCTTTGTTCAGCCTGTAAGGAGAGTTTACGACTTTACATTGCAAAAAAACCCCAAAGTCAATTGGCTGATATTCATAAACTGTTTCATGTAGAAGGCCTGCATGAGACAGTGGAAGCATTGCTGCTTTGGTACTGACTTGTCAGTGTCTGGGGAAGATGTTGTAGAAGTCTTTAATTGAGTGATGAGATTTGCAGATAGGATCATTAAAGATAAGAAAACAAATTTTATTTTAAACACGTCTCACTGGGGGTTAATACATAAGGAAAGTGTGCTCTTATCAGGTACTATATAGATGTGTTTGGTGGTGGTTTGGTGTTTTTTAAGGTTTGCATTGTTTGTGACTGTTTTGGATTAAGTATTCTTTCTGTTCTCTGCACCCATAACTTTCAGCCTCTTCAAAGATTTTTTTTCTCACTTTTTTCTGTTTTTCAGTCTACCAACTGTATATCTCTTTCAGTTGGAAGAGAGTGTCTCCCTCCAAATGGAGGATTAGGACTGCAGTTCCTTTACCACTTACTGATCCCCTTGTAAATCTAATTACAGACCAGGGCTGGTCTGTTCTCCCCATAACAGAGTTTAGCTGTGACAAGATACATCTTAAACAGCTCAGTATATTTTACTGTGTAATGAGAACATGAAATATTATGTTAAGATAATCAACCTGATTGTATGCTGTCTTACCAGTCATGGGGGATGAGACAAGTCAGACTCACAACTTGGTTCTGTCTCATGGGTTGAAACTGTCTTCATGCCTTAATTTAATGATTGTGGAAGTGCTTTTGACCATCAGAGGTTCTCTCTGCCCCCCTCCCCTCTTCTTGAGCAATGTATCAGTCAGTTTACTACAAAGTGTTCTCTCTCCCTATGAACTTACCCTTCTTCTGTTTCCTTCACTCTTGGCTTCTGAGGCCAGAAACCTCAGACAAATAAGCCTTTCAGACTTTTACATGGGTTAACATTCTGTCAGGAACTCTAAGAGAAAAATCTTTCAAATATTGTTGAAGGGGTTTTTTTTCCATTTTTTTTCCTAGATACCTGACAGTTCAGTCTAATAGTCCTTGGCATTTCTCCATGTCTGTCACACAGCCCTGTTTCTGCATGCCATCTTAAAACAGCAAACAGAATTTGTAAAATGTCTGAACTAACTAGATTTTAAACCATGTTGCCTGAGCCACAATGGTTTCTGTAAATTAGTAATGGGAAAGAGTGGTTTTGTATTGCCATTTTTGGATCAGGTGTTCCTGTTAGCTTCTGCCATGTTACTGAACAGCAGAAGGGTTGACTGTAGTAGTGGCCATGTAAGCTGTTGTCCTGTTTGCTTCTGGGATTGAATGCACTGCAAAGTTAGACACTGGTGTGTGTGTGTATCTACATGTGCATATGTCTTGGGTTTTTTTTTTTTTTACTCTCAGAATACAAGTCAGTCGATGACTGTGAAGAGTTGGTCATCAATGCTGTGACAGCAATCAACAATTTGTCCTACTACCAAGTGAAGAATTCTGCAGTTCAAGACAAGAAGCTACACATTGCTGAAAGTTTGGACTTTTAAACTAGTACTTTTTGTATAGCTTTTAGAAAGCGGAAATATTTTGACACAACAGAAAGTAAAGACACTGATAACATTTTGTTGTATTATAGTGCAGGAGTATAAAGTTCATAGGGCTAAATTCCTTCAATAATGATTTCCCATTCTTTTAGAAAATAACTCTGACTTTTATGAAAATAGTTGGATTGTTCACAAAACCCCTTCTTTTCCTCCACAAAGGAATTTGCCATGTTGTTTTCTGTTCAGCAATTTTTGCTAGATTTGTTCAAAATTCATATATCTGAGCCATTTCTAATCAGAATATGGCAAGAGGGTCTTTTTCTTCTTGTTACTCTCTATATGTGCAAAATGGTCTGTTTCTGACTTACAAATCTGTTGGCAGTATTGTATTGTGTGGTTCTCTCCCCTCTGGCATTATGGACAACAGTCACTTAGTTATGGTTAGGAATTGCACTGATTCCTGCAACTATTGTGTTAATGTTGTACAAAAGGTAGAGAGGCTGTGTCTGGCACATCTTTCTGTTCGAATAGATAAGACCATGGGGAGAGACAGAACCTGAAGTTCGCACAACAGGTAGAATGAGGAGCAGGAAAAAGTATCCTGGCTGTCAGCCCAGTGCCCAGACTGGGTAGACATCATATTCTCTCCAGGCAACAGCTCTGCTGTTCTGTCACAACTCATTTTGTTGCCTGTAAGCCAGCTGCCTCTTGTTGCTGGTTGGGTAAGTGTGGAAACAAATTACTTCTTATTTGTTGGCATGTGGAACTAGTCCCATCACCTTCCTGAACTGAGGAAAGAAGAAACTTTTTGATGGAAAACCAACAGGCTTTCTGCTCCAGCAGACGTTTTGAGAATACTTCCTGTTTGGTACGAGGGGTGGACAAAATCTCTTGAGATATCTCTTTAAGACGAGTTCAAGGTGTGTTCAGTATTGCAACACCCAGAGGCAGAAATAATGGGGACGAAGCCAACCTCTCTTCTATGTTTTTTTTCTCTCACTCTTCTGTGGTGTTAAGGGTTGACTTATTTGAATCCTCTGTATGATGGACTGATTTCAGTGCTTTGCTTTGTACTCACAGAAGACTGATAAATGTAACTTCTGTAACATCACTCCTCTGCTGTGCACCAAAATACTCCATGATGGTAGGTCTTCCTAAGAAGTGCTGAGGGTTTCATTCCTACTGCTGAAGTACTCACTGATCATATGTGAAACTACTAAGCAGGAAAGCAGCAAGGAAGTGGATGCTTCAGATTGGGACAATATTAAGTAGCTGTTCAGAGAAAATGTGTGTGCTTGTTATAGCAGCACTGAGAGAAAACAGAACTAATGTCAGAAAATAATTTGAGCTTTAGGAGACATCCCACCATATGACCATCTGTTCAGGATCTAAATCAATTCTTTTATATATTACAATTTTTTTTATTATGTCTTTCTGGATTTTCAGATGAGCCCACTCAAATCTGCATAGCAAAACTGGCTCCCATTATTACAACTGTGCTTAGACTGTCTCCATAACTCCTCGTTTGTTCCGTTGCATTTAGTCCCATACTGGAGCTCTTTGTCTTATCTTCAGAGCCCTTCACAATTTCATTCTTGTTCTACCATCAGCTCACCCCCTTTGCTGCCACAAGACAGACGGACTCCCATTTATTACATTTATCTCTGTTTGTGTTCTGATATTCACTGATAAAAAACCACCCATGTATTTGTGATTTACAAGTAATTCTTTTTATTTAATTTCTCTGCAAACCAATAGTGCTTTTAAAGCTGTTAATGAGTGACAATATGGATGCAGTTGTGGAGGCTGTCAGAGTCTTTGGCAATCTTTCCCAGCATCATGAGATCTGTGACTTCATCATGCAGAAAAAGAGTGAGTTACTTTTGCGTTTGTAGGAGTGCTATTTTTAAATGTCCACAGTTCTAAAAAGAAAAGATTGTTAATAAGCTGTCTCAGTTAAAGGGTAGAAGCAATCTTCCCTGACGTTTTGCAAATTAGGCAAACATTAGAATCCAATAATAGTCATTATAAACACCATTTTATTTCAGTTTCATTAAAGTGGAAATATTGGAGTAGGAAAAATAGGCTGTGGTCCTTTCACAAAGGTAAATACTACAAAAACTCTGTTCTTCCTAAAGTTTCGAGTTTGAAATTTCCCTTTACTCAAATAGCTTTTTAGATACTGCAGCTTAGTAGTGATATGATATAAAATGAAAATCCAACTAAGTTCGTATTTAGGTTCATAATCTCAGATTTTTGATTCCCATATTTGACAGCTTGTTAGCACTTTGTAACATGCAGTTGGGATGTTTGACTGCCTCAGCAAAGACCTCCTGTTTGCCTCGGGGTGAAGTAGGGTACAAGTCTTCTCAAGTCCTTTTGCTTTGGGTGTCTAAAGAGCTTTGGGAAAAATGGCAACTCCTTGCTATCCACAGAAGGTGTGTCGTCAGCTTAATTAGACACCAGGTCACTGTAAATTTTTTTTTTTTGGTCTGCCTGTTGGTGCTGAAAGTGAGGTGATCGTGCTACAGTGTGCAACCCTTCATTCCAAGGGTGGCACATCACCGTATTTGGCGGAGAACGGAGAAGTGACCCTTGGTAGATGGTTGCTGGTGAACAGTATCAGTCAAAGGACTAAATTTTCCAGCTGGGAGAGACTGTGGTGTCGGTGTGCCACGCTCAGGAGCTGCTGAGAGGCTTCCTCTCAGTGAGGCCAGCCCGGCTCCCTGGCTGGGGTTGGCTCCACAGCTCCGGAGTCAGTGCCAGCAGGTGCTGTGGGACGCTGCACGTCCGGCGCCTGCTCCGTGCCCGGCTCCTGCGGGAGCCCCCGGCTGCTGCACTTCCAGCTGGACTTGGTGCAGGCTGGGACAACCCTGCACTCACAGGGGAAAGAACTTCCCCCTCTGAGTGCCAAATGCCAAATCCTTGCAGTTTCTGCTGACTCTGGGATTGAAAGCGGGGTGATACTTTCAAGAAATAAGCTGCAATTCAGTTTGGTCAACTTAGCCTCTTCTGATGGGATTTTCACATTTCTTTAGTGTATTTTTATTACTAGAATTTCTGGTTTGTTGTTTTGAAGGAAACTGGTGTTCAGCATGATGTTACTCTGTCATGTGCCTCCTCTACAAATATCCCAGTAATAGGCTACAATGGTGAATTTTTTGATAGGGTATCCTGCATTTGACTGCTTTCTAAGTATACATTTTTAATAAGTATGTTGTAATGCCACTTGTATGGTAAATCCATTTGCCTAGTAATAGTGTTTCCTTCTTTACAATCCAGTATACAAGTTCATGATTGCTTTGCTCGATTCCAAGAACCGAGATGTCTGTTTTCCTGCCGCTGGAGTTCTGCTCAATCTCACAGTAGATAAGAACAAACGAGCTTTTCTGTTGGAAGAAGGAGGGATTGGAAAGTAAGTTCCTGACAGTGCTTGAGAAAAGGCAATTTTGAGTAGTTTGGCCAAAAAGTTTCAATTGGATTCTTTTTTACTGGGGCCAGTAGCTTGTAATAAAGATTCCAGCATAGTAGATACTTGGCATATAAAGTTCTTTGAGAACAAGCCTTTCATATGAGCCAAACCCCACAGAATAATCTCCCAAAGACCCTCCTTGATGTACACAGCAGAGAGTGCCATAGGCAGAGAGCAGCTAAGGCGTGGCTGTGCAGCAGCTGCCTGTGCTCGGCTTAACTGGCTCCTCGGTGGGCTGCAGCTCACAGCACGTGTGTATCTGGGGCAAGCGTGAAGGTGCTTCAGAAACTGATACCCCACGTGGTCCCTTGCAATTTTTGTAACCACTTGGTACCGTAGGGAAAACTGCCTGATGGGGCCCTGCTCGGCAGAGAGCAGCTGCGAGTCTCCTCTCCCTGGGAGTTCACGTTTAAGGCACTCACGTTGTAAGGGATATTGGACCTGGGAAAACCACTGTGGATGCAACACTTGTGGCTTTGATGTTCAGATAGTAGCGGATCCAGCTTAATTGGAGCAACATGAAAGATCATGTTCCTGTGCTTGTAAAGCAGTTGGTAGAGCCCACAGTTATGAAACAATATGCCTCACTTTGAAATGCTTTCCTGTTCATACATCATATAATTACTTTTTTATGCACTGTAAACAATGCAGAGTCTTCTCGTCCTTCCTTCCCATGTTCTAGTTAATTTACAATATAAAGCTGGAAAAGGAGAGTAAAAATAAGTTGCTGCAAATTGAATAATAAACGTGAGAAATTTCTATTATATAGAATATTCTGTAGCCTATAGAATTATATAAACTCAGAATTTTCTATACTGTATCTGAAAATTTGTGAGGGAAAAAACAAAAAGCAGTAACAGCATGGAATGAGTCTAGAGAATTTGGAAGTGATTGTTAATGAGATCATCCTGACTGTGCCAAACCAGCTCTATGGGTTTTTGAAATTGAGGTTATTGTACCAATATATAGTGGCCCTAGGAAAATAGGGAATTAGTCTTATGAGAGAGTGAAACTTAAAAAAATTAGGGCAAGTTCTTTTGGCTTTTCATCAGATGCCTCCTGTTGTTCCACAGTGACTGCCTTCAGAGAGGAGAAAAAAAATCAAACCTCTTTTTGGGTGGTCTTCAGTGACTGTTATTTTCGGCCATACCTGAATATAGAAGTTATCCTTTACTAATCACCAGATTATAAATCTCTCTGTGAAGTGGAGAAGTGAGGGAAGGAAGGGGTCATAAGGTTGAAGAAGAGAACAGCAGTGAAAGATTCCTGTTGGAGAGGTCACCAGGGACAGCAGGTGGAAAACATTTACTTCTGCAGCCCCAGGACCTGGGAACACTGTGGTTTGGAAATGAGAACTCTGGATAGCTACTGTATGTAAGCTGGTGCAGGTGGAAAAATTACAGCTTCATTTCAGAGGCCTGTTTAGGATCCAGCCTGCATTTGTTGTCTGCAAGGAAGGGGGATGGGGAGAAAGGTCTGGAACCTTAATGGTCCTTAATAAAACTGGCATTTCTGAGAGGAGTCCCTTGGGAGTACAGGCTGAGGAAATAGAAGAATGGGTGAGATCTGCAAAATTGTGAGACTTCACTGAATATAAAAGGTAATTCTTTGATCATGGAAGTAGCAAATTCCTTTGGATTTGTTGTTTTGGTGAGATCATCTGATGTGTACTAAGATGGATATTCTGACTGAAGCTTTTTCTGCATTCCCACCACCTTTTCCAGATGAATCATTGGTGCCTGATAAAGTTTGGCTTGGATTGCAATCTCTGCTTTAGTGGTAGCCACAGATTTGGGACGGTCACAGATTGTAATGAAATTAGATGGAATTTTAGTGTCTTTGAAATGGTTACATTTGCAAAGTATGTGAGTGAAATTGGTCAATTGGGTTAGAAAGTTACAGGGGATGGGGCAGCTGCAGGCAGGCACACACACACATATGTAGGCAAAAGGCATGTTCACATCCTTGGGGGTCTACGCTAAAGGAAAAGGGGGAAGTTTTGAGGAAGAAAGTAGCACCTGAATTTTATTAACGTAGAATTTTCCTGCAAACTTCCGTGGAGCTTGCTTACATTTCTAGACTGCCAGATTTTTAAGAGCTCAGAAAAAGATTCCATGGAACAAACCACTGGTTTTGTTTGGTACTGGCAGGTTGGTCGACTGCTTACAAGACTTTGGGCCAGCAGACTGGCAGCTCTCGTGTTTGATCTGCAAAACCCTGTGGAACTACAGCGAGGACATCACAAGCGCGGCCTCCTGCTTCGGGGGAGACACCGACACGCTGCTGGTGCTGCTCACGTCACTTCTAGGTGAGACTTGGAGTCTTGGTCTCTTTCCCTCAATAAAAGAAATGGAAGGAGCAAAATCAGAGCAGGATTAGTTTGGGTGGGAGGTCAGTCCTGCAGCTTTCAGTGGTTGGTCAGTGTGGACTGTCCAGCAGCACAGTGGTCCCTGTGCAGCACACACCGGGTCCCCTGGGGATCCTGGCATTTCTGGGGTGCAGCGGGCTGACCTTTCTGCCTGGCCACCCTTCTTTTCTCTCCGTGGTCTCCTTGTGGGCAAGGACAACATCCTGACAATTTCTCATCTGCTTCCTAAAGCCAGGAAGGGTGTACTCATTGCTCCACAAAGGCTGAAGGCTGAGTGTTAGGGCTCTGATTTGCTTACCCAGTGGGATCTTTTCATCTGGACATTTACTTTTGCTTCAAATTTTACAATGTTAGTGGCTGTGTAGTAGTCCTGTAGTCAGTATATGTCATTTTCATCCTTTATATTTTGAGCACTGCTTTGCTTATGATTTTATTTTGGGTAGATCACTTGCAATTATCTTTGAAAAAAAAATTTCTTAAAATATAACTTAAATTGGAGGAAACTAACTATGGATGATATGGTTTTAATTGGAAATTGATTAAAGATTTATACTTACTGTCAGACCCAGACAGGACATGAAATCCTAGTGGACTCTTGTTGTAGAAAAGTGGGCAAATTTGTGAGGATTTTTTTCACAGTTACAGCACAATTACTGATATTTGCTGCTGTAATAATTCCTTGTATTACATTCCTTTCTGTGATGGACTGTATCTTCATGTGAGCAGTAATTCCATCTAGTTATCCAAAAATAGCAGTGTTTCAGGGCTCTTACTGCACTTTCTAACATTCTGCAAGAGACCTGCAAACTTTACAGCCACAATCATGCTTGGATTTTCTGGCACAGAGTGAGGGATATATATCTTTGTTTTAGAAAACACAAGCTTATTTTTTCCCCTGCATTTAACACTGCTTATTGAAGCAGTTGATTTGACTGCAGAGTCCAGGCTGGATAGCAATTGTAACTCTCATTAAACAGTATAACTTTCATGAACTGGAAGTTCATGTACAATTGCAATTGCAGTTACAATTGTGATTGCAATGCAGCTGTAATGGTAATTAATTAGGAATAGGTTAGAATTAAATCAGAAGGCCAGTCATTCTTCACACTGTAGTCAGAAAAGGAGCTGTAGAAAAAGCACATCTTATTCATTGGATCTGGTTCCTCTGGGTGCAGAGAGCCAACAAATCTTAGTAATAGCAGCTGGTTAATATTGTCCTACATCTCCTCCTCCCATTGTGTCCAGTAACAGCCTTGAACCGTCATTGCTCTGATTCTATCATTCAGGAAGCAGGAGGCAACTGCTGACAGCCTGTGAACTGTACTTGAGCGTCAGCACACCGTCAGGAAGCGGAAAAAGTGGAGCATGGCACAGCAGACACCTCTCTTCACCTGCTGTGCTTGGCCTCCTCCCCTTATTTTTCCCTCCCCTATCTGGCACAAGATGACAAAAGATATGAGGAAGCCAAAAGGGAATGGAAATGGCCTGAAAAGATGTTGTGCCCAAGAGAAAGGCTGGACAAAGGGCACTATGTGTTTTTCCCTGCCTGATCCCAGCAGCCTGGGATGCAGAGGCCCTGCTTTCCAATGGCACTTGTCATTCACCTTCTTTCAGCTGCTCTTGAGTTTCATGTCGCTCTGCAGGCTCAGAGCTCCTGGAGGCTGCTGTTCCCAGACCCCTGGCAGCAGCTTTGCCTCAGCCCAGGCCCTCAGGAGCAGCAGTGGAGATGAGCTTCAGTCTTGGTAACATTCTTCTGTTTGGTCTTTCAGTGAAATCTCTTTTCTCCCTCTCCCTCCGGACTTTTTCTTGTGCTGACTTTTACCTCCACTATCAATTCAGCGAGGTTATTTTGGAACCTCAGTCTGTGTGAACTCCTGCATGACACACCAGGAGCTTCCAGGGCTCCTGGCCCCTGTCTTGCCGGTGTTTCAAGGATGGGCAGCCCTTGCAGACTGCAGGAGTCTGCGCTCCAGTCTCCCGTTTCCCCCACAGTATGCAGGCCCAGTGTGTTTGTCTTGTTCCTGGGCTTGCAGCCAGCACATATGCTCTTTGGCCAGGACCCAATATTGCTAGTTTTTGAGGAGAGTCGTGGGAAAATTAAATTATCTGAGGATGCACAGCTTGCATGCGGAACACTGATCCTCACTGATCCACAGCGTTACTCACGTTCTGCTTTGGGAAATTTACTGTTTCGGTTCAACACTTCAGCTTTGAACTGCTTCTGACCCTTGTTCTTGTAGGCTGGAATTCTCAACCTCAGTGATTCCATAAATATTCAGTCGACTTCTGGGGAGCACAGCTGTCTAATAAAAGGGAGAAATGTCTCTCGCTCTGTGTTAGAACAGAGTTAATTTGGATAGAAAAAGCCAGGAGTAGGGAAGGCAATCCTTCTTGGAAACAAACCCCATAATCCTTTATTTTCCACTTAAGGGTCTCTGGCTTCTCTGCTGCTGAGATTGATTTTAGGTATGTTGGATTACTGTGCCATTGATAGGACAAGAGCTAATGGGCACAGGTTGCAATAAGACAAAATTCCAATTAAATATTAGGAAAAGAGATTTCCATCATGGCAGGGGTTAAGCACTGGAACAGGCTGCCATCCTAAAAGGTGTTCAGTACTCAACAGTACATGGACCAGAGCAAACTGATACATAGTGACTCTGCTCCAGAGGTTTTTTTCCAACCTAAATGATCCTATGACATCATCAAATACAGATCTGATGTCAGAGGCAGGATTTTATCTCTGATTACAGGTTTTCTTCCTGCAGAGAAGAGTGAATGTTCCCTCTTGTAAGAATGGGTGGTTTTTTCCTCTTTATTTTATTACAGAAGGACTCTAAATGACAGGTCCTTACGCAGAACCCCTTTTGGAATCTCTCTCACAATCAGCATCTCTTTAATTTTGGTAGTTACAGTGTAGTGGCACAGGAGCCAAGTACTGTTTGCAGTTGCTGGTAACTTTGTATGAGCTGGAGCCCATCTCCACACACAGGAATGTCGTTTCCTCCTTGATACCTGTCTCAGCTCAGGCCATCTGCTCTGCACAGGCACCTTGGCATGCTTTTGGATGGGAGCAAGTGCTGTTGGAGCATCTCTTTCCTACACAAAGTTTGGCTCAAAATGTGGGTAACTGGAGTTTCTCTTCAGCCCCAAGTTGTCTTTACCTGCTGGGACTGTGCAATAAGCTCCCTTAGAGAGTCATTTATTTAACACATTGTGAATCTCGTTCTTTTTCATAGTGTAGGCCAAGGGTTAAGTATTGCCCATTTGGAGCCAGATTTTACCTTCATTTGCAGTCTGTTTATGGCCTAAAGGCTGTCAAATATCCTTCTGTTAAACTGTGTGAAGACATTTGTTCAGCATTATCAGCTGTGTTTGTGGATTCCTGATTCAGGAGAACGCTTCTGGTTGCAGACTGATTTCTATTTTCTCTAAGAATGTGTCTCTTTGCCACATCCACTGCCAAGCAAAATGAAGGGGTAATAATGAGTGATGACTTCCTTTCATTCCTAACATTGCTTGTCTTTAATGAAGACTGTCCTGTTGTTTTATTTTTGAAATTTGCAAGGAAGGGAGGGCATCAGTAATACAATAACTAGTGTGGTTCAAGTTCCTTCAGTATGAGAGTAGATAGAGTTTGAAAGAGTGTCCAGATTAGCAGAGCAATTTGTGACAGGAAAAACATAGTTGCAGTTAGATGAATGGATTGCTTACCTTAGCAAAATTGCTGTGGGTAATGTTAAACCCTGGGTGCTTTCCAGACTGACAGTCACAGTAAATGCTCAGTTTTTGTCTCAGAGACACCTCTGAGGTGTGAGAATAAAAGAACCTGGAGTGCCATTTTCACTATTTTACTGACCTTACCATCCTTTATTTTCAGTTAAATTTAAGACCCTCAGACAGTGATGCTTAACTTATCTCAAGTGCAGTTATTTTTAAGCCAGGAGCATACACAGCTGGTAAACTGTATGTGTCACAAAATACGTAGGTGAGTATATTCTTATTTGGAACTGATGACGATATTTTCCTTGATTACAGATGAAGAGGTAGAGTTGGAGTGCAGCCTTGACAGAGATATAAAGGACTGTCAAAGACTATATTGGGAAAGAGAGTTCAAACCCGTGGCAGAAAAACTTCTTGACAGAATTCAAAGCCATCACTCTTCCAGCTGAGCCTATCACTCCATTTTAATGAGTTGAGGTTTTTTTGTGGTGTAAATTGTACAGCCTTAAATTTCTAATATACCTGTACATTGCCATTGGTAAGCTTGTTGGAGGGCATGACTATTTTTAAAAAAAGTCAGAAGAACCTGGCATTTATGTACTGGATGCTATCTTTTGAAGAGCTTGTATGAAATTTTTGTACTTGTAATTACTTTTTACAATATACTTGAGCTGATGAAGCAGCTGTTCAGTGTGACTTGTCTAGTAATTGCATCGTTTCTTCACTGGAAAAATGAAACAAAAGTATTTGTTGAACTTCTAATTTTTAAAGGTAAGTTATGAGTAAGTACTTGGACCTCTGTGGTACCAAAAATGCTGTGCAGTCCAAAAGAATGTTACGTGACAGGAGCCACATCTCACCTACAGGCTTTGACACGCTTTTACCTTAAGGAACTTCTGTGCCAGAGTAACCCAGGTGCTGCTGGGGCATTGTCCTGTGTTCCTTAATGAGCTTCACTCCTCAGATCAAATGCTGTCAGTGGTCGGGGAAAGTCGCCCCCCTTTCCTTGGGAGATCCCCCTTCCTTCTTGTGACACTGTGGGCCAGGGCCTGGAGTATCCCAGCTAACCCAGCTGCTGTCTTGATGCTTGTGGGATGTAGGTCCAGCTGTGCTGGTCTTTCCTGAGTTGGGACTTCACATCTTAAGGCAGAACACGCGTATCCCTGATGTCAGAGAAGATTTTACCTTCTGTCAGCTGGTCCATACTCCCAGGAGCCATCTGTGTGCCTCTACCTCTCAGACTTCTTGGCCAGCTGTCTCCCCTGATCCTGTGTCTCCATCCATGGGGCCAAAACAGGCCTCTTTCGCCCTGTTCCTCCTGACTGCTGCTGGCTTGCTTGTTGCTCAGTTTTCATCCTTCCAGCATGTGAAAGTCCCTGCTTGCAGCCCATGGATTAGCTCAGCAAGCGCATTGCTGGCCTCGAGCGTTAACAGCCCAGCTGGCCACAGCGAGCTGCACAGACCCTGGCCTATTTCTCTCTTTCCTGACCTCCCATTACTAAGAACAAACTGCTGTGCAGGGGCTGCCGGGGTCCTGCTCCCGCGGGTCAGCAGCGTCGCGCACAGCAGGAGCGGCTCCAGCCTGGCAGTCCCGGGAGAGGCTGCAGGAATTTGTTGGGAGGCAGCGATTCAGAGCTCCCTCAGTGGCACCATTCTCTGTACCTTTGGTAGTGCCCAGACCTCTGCTTCCAGCTGAGGAGAGGCAGCGAGGAGGCCCAGAAGGAGAGCCAGAGTAGAAGGGCAGTGAGACTTTTTTCCTAGTTTAGATCCCTGCTTTTACGTGGCAGAGGAGGGGAGATTTCATAGTCCAGGTTTTGGTAGTGGTGAGGAGGAAACTTCAGTGAAAGTGATAAAATTTGCTCCATTCTTTGTGTCTCAGCAGCTCAGGTGTTACTTGTGCCCAGCAAGGCTCAGCCCTGCAGTGAGTGGCTCTGGGAGCTTGTGTGGTGGCAGCCTCTGTCACTGCAATCCACAGGAGAGAAGTGCTTGGCAGTTCAGTGTGGTTTGGCTCCAGCAGGAGCTCTGCTCAGCTCAAAAATATCTCGGTTATCATCCCTTCTTTTGCTATTTTAATTTTAGCTGAAGTTGAAGGGAAAATAAATGGCTTCAATGTCCCATTTGTTTCTGGGAGAAAAGAATGGATTTGCTTTGGGAGAGTATTAAAGAAAGGATGATGGGTAAGTAGTCCCAGTGGGGAGGGAGCTGGAGCCATTTGTTCCTGGCATTTGTGTCACGGCAAGGCAGGCAAACACCCGGCTGTGCAGGACAGGGTGGGGGCACTGGAAAAGGCCCCGTGGCCAAGCCCTGTCAGCAGGACTAATCAGAATGGACAAGGGCCGAGTCAGAAGGGCTGGAACTGATGGCTGGCTCACCTCGAGGTGGTGCTTGGGCAATTAAGATTTGTTCGGATACAACACTGATTATGTCAGTTATTACTGATCAAACTGTAACCAAGGGCCTGAGGCACTGTGTCCTGCAGCACAGGGCAGAGCTGGGCATCCTGGGGCAGCCACTGTGTGCAAGCTCTGGCCTTTGTGCAGGAAGAGGCACGTTCACATGAACTGGATTGAGAAGAGAGGGTGGCACACGACTCTTGAGCACCCCTCTGGCTGAGCTACACCAGCTTCTGGCTTTCTCTGGAGAAAAACTTGTGGGTTGTAAGAAGCAGCCCCAGAATGCTGGATTTCAGCTGTGTTCTTAGGGTGTCATTTACCATTTGGGTATCTCTGCCACAGCCCTCCGTGGAGCAGCTCTCTCATGTTCTCCCTGGGGGAGAGCTGCCAGCACTGCAGTTGAGGTACACAAGAGGCTGCTGCACTTCACAGCCGCGGGCTGGGGCTGCCCGGGAGTACCGGACAGGGAGTCAGGATTGCCTGCAGGTTGTGGCTTGTGCTCTGATGGCAGCTGTGACCAGATGATGCCACTCACACACAGATGTGCTGCGGTGTTTAGCACTTGAAAAGCGAGAGGGGATATGGATGTGGCTGGAGAGCATAGGATGGAAACGGCCAGTTTAGGTTTCTTGGAAAAATTCATGTCTACCTTTGACCTCAGAAAGCACCAGGAGACTCAAGCGCTGCAGAAACTCCATTTACAGACTGGAAAGGCACAGCTCAGCTGTACAATGCCCTTAAGACAGGAAAGTTTTGCTCTGTTTTTGGAACATTAAAAATCCTGTATTTTCAGTTAAGAGGAAGCACCAGATGCTTCCTGTTAGTCACAATTTTTGACAGTTTATTAATCTTTCTCCCCTAGATCTTTTTAGATATTTTAGCTTATTGGACTGTAAACTTAAAACTGTTCTCAGAAGGTTCTGTAGAAAGAGAAACACCAGTCTGAGCCGAGACCCAGGTCAGGGGACAGAAATTAAACTGATTCTGCTTGTAGGCTTCAGAAAATCCACCTCTCAGAATCACAGAAAATCACCGATTCAGCTGAGTTGGAAAGGGCCATCAGCATCATTGAGTCCAACTCCTGGCCCTACACCAGACACCCCAAGAACCACACCTTGTGCCTGAGAGCTTTGTCCAAATGGGTGAAAATAGCAGCAGTACAGAAGAGGTGTTCCCAGTACAGTACTGGTGAAGCTCCAAATCTGTGTTTTTAAACTTTTTCTCCCATCATTTTAGACTCAGTTAAAAAATTCACGGCTCGTTATTTTAAGTATGTTTGCTCAGTTACTGTTTCAAACATTTTTAAATGGTCTTAGAACCAGTAAGAACAGAAGCTTAAAGTTAAAACCACACAGAAACACCAAGAGAAAAAGTTGTTACCTTTATTTCAAAAATACCAGTAATACTGACAAATTTAAAAAGCAATTCACACTCATACAAAAGTATTCATGTGTTCTCCAAAACCACTGTATATTAAACGTCAGCATTTTAATCACGTTTTGATTTACTAAAAATAGATGTTTTTTAGCCTAGTTATTTAAGCAACTGCAAAAATCATTAAGACCAGCGTTGGGCATGTAATACAGTAGGACTGTTTGGCAGTCTAGAACAACATTCCCACACCTTGTCCTAGCTCCTTCTTGGTTCATCCGTGAAAAGGAGGACAAGAAGCTACTTGACACTTTGTGTAGGTAGATCTCTAAGAAGCTCTGAGGACTCCAGTCCCCTTCTTTCCATAGGAAGACCATTGCACTTTGGAGCTCACGAAATAATGCAGAACAAACATCCTGTTTTTAAGGCTAAACTAGCTGAGAAAATAGACTGCTACCTTTCAAATTATCAGTGTGGACAGAAGAGCTTTAGTTCTGATAAAACAGGGAATCTAAATAACAAGGCTTTTTTGAAACCACACGCAATAAAGGCTCAGACAATAGCAGTGCTCACTTTCACTTCTAGCTCAACTGGAACAGCCTGGGCCTGTTCACTCCACCTGCACAAATAGCAGCATCAAGATTTTCTAAAATTATTCTCATAGGGAAAGCAAATGTCATCAAGTCCCAGTTCTTTTGGCGCTCCGACTCCCGCAGTATTTGCCTTAACACAAGATCTATGTATCTATCGTTTGCTATATTGCCACAAGTTCAGAGAATGTCCCGGGCTGTCTAAAGCCAAAATACCATGAGCAGGCAGCACTTCCGCACAACCCTGTCTGTCAACTGCCAAGCGTTCGCTGCCCAGTGGCAGCAGTGATATTCCAGACATGGAAATAGCTGAAACTAAAGGAGTTATGGCACAATGGGCATCTTAACTTAGAGCTACTGTTGGTCCTGAGGCTTCGTATCTTCCTCTGCCATACTGCAGCTGCAGAACATTCCAACGTCGACAGGCAGCCAGAGACATCAGGTCATATAGCGAGTAATAGCTCTCAGAGCATAAAGTAGTTCGGCTTGCATCCGAGCTTCTACCAGAAGCAAATTTACATGGACCTTCAGGAGAGAGAAGCAGTTACACTTTAGCACCGTGCTCACCACCCCACGCTGCAGCCAAAGGCTGTGGGTGGTGTGCTGGTGCAGCAGCAGCAGCAGCGGGGGAGCACTGCCCATCACCACCCAGCCCACCAGATCTCACTGAGGGGGGCAGAGGAACCAATGCCACACCCGGTACTGCGGCACAGCGCGGCACTGGCTCACGGGCACACTTAGGCAGGACCAGGTCCATAGAAAGAGGAAATGACCCTTTAGCAGACCAGCTGGTTTAGCTGGAGAAAACAGAGAAGCTTTCAAGCACACAAGCCCTTCTTCAGCAGCACAATATGCACAGCTTGTTCAATTTTAGTTTAATGAGGCTAATGATTAAAGGGCACTGGGTACCTGTGGAGCAGAGTGGGGTGTTAGCAAAGGCAGAGGTGACACGGCCATTTGCCCCTGGGAACTGAGAAACTCACAGGCAGTTACCACCTGAACAACACCGAGTGTGGCTGGCCAAGGTGAAGCACCAGAAAAACTCTCAAGTGCCATAAACCTGCTATCTCTACTGAGACCCAGGTGTTCAGTAGCTACTGGAGGTAAGAATTTTAGTTCCATTGAAGATCGTTTCCTCAATGCCTTTACTGCCTTTCTTTGAGAATGAGATCAGAAACTTGAGGGGGGAGGGTATGAAAGTATTTTCTCAGTGACAGCAGGTTGCTGTGAATTTGCTCTGGCATTCAAGGGCTGTGTGTGGTTTCATTTGCGTGATCTCTGTGAGGATGTGCGGTTATTGCGTTCAGTGACACGTATGTAAATGAGCCTTGGAGTTTGATGGCTACGGAGATGCCAAGTTTTGGGCTTTAAAGAAGGATTTTTGTGCTTGAAAAGCTTGTGTATCACAGTGAGTCTAAGCAAAACACCACAGGCAGTGTTTTACTTGAACAGTCTTAAAGCACTGTCATTATAGGACCCTGTTTTAAGGGGTTTATCAAGAACTAGAGCCTCTAGTGATATGGACACTAATGATTTCTGCATCTTTATGTTTCAGCATTGACTTTAAGTGAGGCCAAAAAATATCTTTCCAAACAAAAACTGGAGGATATAAACTTAATGGATTCGATACCTGAGAGCTAACAGCAGGAAATGTGACTAGGAGGTGCAATTCGGACTGCAACCCAGCAGCAGAGCTTTAGGCTTTAACATAAAGAAACTGTTTTGGGGCTATCTGTGCCAGAAGGACCAGGGGACTGGAAAGACCCTGGGCCAGCCAGAGAGGTGTTCTGGGTCTGCTGCCAGTGGATGGATGGATGGATCTCGCACCACCTCCCCGCCTCTCTGGGATCCAGGCAGTACTGACGGCAGTCGAGGTGAAGCTGTACCACTGTCGTGTCTAAGACCCCATAACTGCTCAGAGCTTGCCCAGTCCACGTCAGCTGTTAGCCAGCAAGCATGCAGGAGGAAAGGGGAAATTATTTCAGCTTCCTAACACGACGCTTCCTAATGACTTGACTGAGTGTGAGCAGAACCCCAGTAGCATTGGCTAAAGCTTAAGCTGGGTGGCTGTGGCTGTCAGAGACACGCATCTGGGGCCCATGGCTGTCCCTTAGCACGCACGCCAACTGTACCTTCTCAGAGTGTTCAAACTGCCTCCAGAAGCTATCATACATTCTTTTTGTGGTCTTTTCAGGAGTGCAAACCACAGTCTTGATATAAACTTTAAAGCTGCGGTCCAACAACTGATTAATTTCACCATAGTCATAATCATCGTATCTGTTTGGAATTGAAAGAAAAACACTTTCATTTTCAAGCAGCAGTTATTTCACTTGCATTGTTTCTAAGTTCCTATGGCAAAATAAATTAGTGGGTAATTGTAGCACTAGTGGCCCTCCCCCACAAACAAACATATGTTTAAAAAATACACGCATGTTTGCTTAATAAGTAGTTCTGACTCAAGCCAAAAAAGAAAAGCCAACGTGGTTAGAACAGAAACAGTGAAACTGACCTTATTCCAAACATACAATGAATATAGTTCCAAATAGCTCGTCTTAGCATTGAGGTATCCACATCTTTGTGCATGGCCATTGTGTTGTAAGTCAGATTATAAGCAATATGGAACTTCTCATCAAGTAGTTGTCCCACATCTGGATAAAGACGATTAACCAAGGAATAGCCATGGTCTTCCCAGGAATAATCCTTAGAATAAGTAAAAATGCAGAATGCAGCATTTCAGAAATGAATTTGTGAAGACCCAGAGCTTTAATGTAGTTATAGATCCCAGGGTGGATAATCCACTGGGGGGTGGGGGTTGTTCATTTGCTTTAAGCCTCACTCACGGGGCAGTGAGAGCACAGCCATTTCCAGGTTTGGTATCTTGACACAATGAGCAGGTTGTTCCCTAAGCTCCTGACAGCAGCCCCCAGCCTTTTACCTGAACACGAAAGGTGGGCACGTGCATTCCGTGTCTGGAGAAGTCTTTGTAACCATAGCTGGTATCCTCAAAGTGACGAGACACATCTCTTGTTGCTGCAGATTCTTCATCTTCTGTTAATGTCAAACAGAATTTCACACAATTTTGCTAAGAACAAATTGGAGGTGTACGAGCATTCTTGTCCTGCACAAGAATGGAACTCTGCTTTTTAATGAAACACATTTTCACTGGACTACCCATATTAGGGTGCTCTGGTGCAGCTCTGTGACTGCAGCTGTGGTGTTCAGAGGCAACTCCATGAAAAATACTCACGTTTTTCTTACAGAAAAACATCTTTTTCTCCCTTCCGTTGTGCTGCAGTCTTCACCCTATCCCCTGAATCTAGAGGACATTTTCCCCCTAACTCAAGAGGTCTGTAAATATGTCAGTGGGAAAACCTGCTTTGGAACAGAGAGCTTATTAAAAAAGAGACTTCTGAGATTTCCATGCCAAGTTTGCATTGGAAGAAATTGTATTGAAGAGCCTGTGGCAACCCTGAACTTGTAATAGATTAAGTACTGTCTCTCAGTCATCTGAAAGGTAATGTTTCATACACTTAAACAGCAAAGCATGTCAAGTGTCTTGTTTTTACAGCGTCTTGCAAGATACTTAAATCTCTTGTGAAACTTCTAAGACTCTCAAAAGAGAGATTCCATTTCTTCTGGAGATTTCTATTAAACACAGTATTGGTCAGAGAGTGCTATGATGTGTTTGGGAGCAGCCACAAATCTTGGCACTACTTTGCTTTTAAAAGTGTTCCTGGAAGAAAACAAGGCATCCCTAATCTTGATTCCTTCAAAGAAATTATAATGTTTGTGAGACAGCTAATAGCACTTCTTTCCCCTTTTGCAGTAGTATTTCTCCGAATAATTTGGAAAGGTTGTAATAAATACATATACAGACTCCATCTACACTACCTGAAGAACACACGAACATGCTTTCTCTCTTCTCTCTTTCAAAACGCGTGGCCATCTCTTCTTGGCTGGCTTCCTCTTCATCTCTGCACTCCTGCAGCTGCTTCATTTTCTCCATAAGAGCTTCAACTTCACAGACAGACTCTGTAGACTAAAAAGAAGAGAAAGACATTTCACTTTCATGCAACAGGAACTGACAGTGATGGCAGAAATAGCCAAGCCAGAAAGTTTAAACACAACTTAAGTCCTTTACATCTTTAAATACAGATTTTTCAAGGAGCACAGTTTTTGAAAGAAACCTGTACTGACCCAATGGTTTACATTTAGTCGCCATCTTTTCTCAATTAGATCCCTGGTATTTTTAGCATGATTTAAAAATCACAGCATTTTGGAACAAGTTGTTCTCACACTAAAATTAGTTTTTCTTAGTCTAGATGTTCAGCAACTGAAAAACAAGGAGCTGTAACAGAAATTCTGATAGAGGAAGTAACCACAATTTACCACCCAACTGTATTTTTCCCCTCCTCTGCTCACAGAGAAGGAAAAAGGAAGAGTGAGTGTAAATGCAGATTTAATGAAGCCTCAAAAGAAAGCCTGTGCAAGATAACTGTCTTTCACAAGAGCTGTTTTAACACCACAAGATACTATTAATTCAATAATTGGTCTTGTAAAACTTCATCAGCACGAAGGAAAGTAAAATTAATTTTAATTTATACAGTTCTGCCCCTTTCCTCCCTGCCTTCTGCAGTTTGCTCCTTCAGAGAGCCAGCAAGCTCCATCAAACAAATTTAAATGCCACCCACACCACTGCAGTAAAATCTCGAAGGCAAGGATCCTGCAGTGAGAACACCCTCATGGCTGTTCTTAAACCAACACTTAGTTCACATCGTGCTTTTCACCAAGGGAAAACAAGTCCAGATCAGTGTAACTGCTGCAGGCAGGAGAGAGTGTTTTAAAGACAGTCACAAAGTTGTGAATGATCTGTTAAGAATCATCTGTTGTGTGATGCATCACAGACACCTCAAGTCAAAAAAGTCAGAGCCTGGAATCAAAGGAAGAGCCAACTTTCCACTGCACCCATGAAAAAAGCATTCCTGGCCACTGCTGCTCAGGACACATATCATGAACTAGCTGAGGCTGGGACTCATCTCAGTTCACCTTTATGAATGACAGGCAGGAAAAACAGACAACAGAGATTGTGTCTGTTTCTCTCTTTGGTAGCTCTCCCCAGCTTACCAGTATCATTTCAGCTCCTCCTAAATGCCTTTTTTCAATACCCACATCTGGATTAGGCTCATCAATCCCACTCTCAATGAATGAAAAGAGCCAGGCACCCTCCACGTATTAAGTTTACAAAGAAACGACTACTATTGAAAGAGACAGATTGTTCAGACAGACACTTACTGGAATACTTCCAGCTGGGCTGGCATGGATTTCATCCACCCCGTGGTAACCATTTGTAATATCACATATGCAATAGTTACTGACGGAGGGGGGCCTGAAGGTGTGACCCCCTTCACAGTCGATCTCTGGGCTGATCCCACAGCCAAACGTGAAGGAAGCAAGGGAGTGGTAGTGTGTAAGGAGAACGACTGCATGGATCAGCTCTGCCAGGGACCAGCTGTTCTCTTCAGTCTTCAAAAGTTGCTTTAAAAATAATGCAAGACAAAAATATGAAAGTAATTCATTTGACCCCACCTTAATGCAGTTTATCAACACATTTCTTTGCCAGGTAGAATTATTTTTCCAACATCCAAATGTGCTTCTCTGCTGCCATTAGTGTGCTCAGCGACCTGTTACCAGGTGACCTGCCAAACACAGACTTGTATGGTTAAGCCACAAAGGAGGGAACTTCTCTCCCCTCTTTGTCCCCAAGCTGGGGTTTGTCTTTTGCACCGTGTGGTTTCTGTCGAGGCCAGACTGACTGGCACTGAAATTTCACACCTCTGATGAAGATGCAAACCACAACTGTTGCACGTTTGTTCAAATGGTCTTTACAGCATCAGCAAACCCAGGCAACTCCTTGCAGATCAGCTGCGTAAAAACCTGGCACCAGGGCCAGGCTCCCTCCCTCTTGTCCCTGTGGGAAGAATGCTCTAGACTTGACAAGAAGCTTCAAACCCCAACTTCCCCTTCAGGCAGGAAAGTGTGGGAGGTTTGGGGCCTTCTGGCAGAGCGTGTGCCCGCCCCCACAGCGCAGCGTCCTGCCTCCCAGCTGGACCTGCCACCACCTCTCACCAGGCCAGGCAGCACCGAGAAGTCCCAGCACCCATGTGCTCCATGCTACAAGCACAGAGGAGAGCAGAAGGGGTGGAAGAAGCAGCCCCTTGGTAGTTTGTTGGTGCTGCAGTCCTGGCTGTCCTGTACCACCACAGCTCCCCTGGGCAGCTCTGCCAGCCTGCTCCCTCCATCCCATCCTGAAAACTCAGCATTTGAACCGGCAGCAAGCCAGACAAAATGTGGTGGCTGGTGTTCTGCCTGACCTCTGGCAGCATCTCAGAAACACCAGGGAGTTCTGGCTACTGAAAGCACACAGCTTGAGGAGGGAGGTGCACACCTGAGCACATCATCATTGCACCAACAGAATTCCAACATGACACGGAAATTTCAGTGTGTTGTAAATTAAATTTGTTACTCATTTAAGAGTAGTTATGATCCTGTTAGTTTTACAAGGGCACAGTGATACTGTATCATGCAGTGATGTAGCACTGAAATCAAAGTCATTACCACAGAACATCTTTCACCTTGTCTGGCTCTGAACCCAAAGAAGCTGTGATTGCTTTACTGGAAAAAGGGGACATTCACATCACTCCATGAAGGACCTACCTCGATATGTTCCTTGGTGATAAGCCAGGGTCGGTGAGCCAACATTTTGTTCAGTTCTCCTAAATTTTGCAGTTTTTGAGGTGCATTTTCCAGGCCATTCAACCATTTAGGGTCTCCGCCGACATGAAGGAAGTCATTCACATGGAGGTTAACAAGGTAAGAGCACTGATGTCGTGCTGCAGCCTAGAAAGGAAAACAATTGTGATACAGAAAACAATAAAGTTAGTACTTTATGACAAATACCCTAAGTCATCATTTCCTCAAAACATCCAAGAATAAGACTTGCACTGATCAAAGACTCAAGTAAAAAAAGATTTCTGAGATTAACACATCAGCTTGTTCTGATTATTGTTCTCACAACATAAATATCCCTTGTTCATACACAACATCATTATGCTGGCTACAGGTGCAACGTGCCTATACCCAAGGAGAAGCACAAGCATGGATTTATTACATGTCCTGAAGCAAGTAATCCATACTGCATCGTACTCCCCAGGGGGGCAGAAGCTGTCTCTAGCTGCACCTTTACCAGCAACAATCAAAAGCAGGTTTTAGATTGCATATGGCAAGAGAGACTACAGGCAGCTTCTCAGCAAAGAAGGGCCCAGTATCATTTACTCAAACACTAACACTTTCTGCATCAAATTAAGACACAGCCCAAAATTTTAATTCAACTTGAGCAAGCAAAGATCATTGAACTGGCAGATGAAAACTAGAAATCAACCACTTTTGGCAGAAAACTTGCTTAGAATTTACATATTCAGAAATGCATGATGGGACTGCCTACTGAATTAGAGGGAGGTGTATGCGACAGGACACACACACAAAAACAAACTTTCTTGAGAAACAGTTTCTGAGATACTAAGGAAGCCAAAACCAAACAATTGTCTCATTTCTATAGCAGGTTTTTGCCCTTTTTCCCACAGTCCTACTGAATCTATGAACATAAAGTGCTGATCTTCTGAAACCACCTGTAAAGCACACACCAACAAACCTACTCTGATTTTCCCTTAGCTGCAGGTGAAATGCCTTTCCACCTAGAAACTGCAAAGCACAGCAACAGCTGCTCTCAGACAGGCCCCGAGGCGCTGCCAGCGCGGCCGTTTCCGCCTGGTGCGTACCATTATCCCGATGTAGTGCCGGTAATGGAGCGGCAGTGGACCATCCATTTGCAGGAGATAGTGCTGAGTTTTTAGAAAGCTTTCGAGATACTGCGGGTGGAAAACCATCACCAAGGTGACGTTGTCCAGTCGGCCCAGCGTGGCAAAAGACTCTGCAAACAGTGTGTGCATCGTGGCGTCCTCCTTTCCCACCTGAATTGTCTGATTGAAGAGAAAGAGCAATGAGCGATATTGTCCAAGTACCACCAGTTAAACAGCAAATAATATATTACCACAGCACCCAGAAGCCCCAAGTGACAGGAATTATATTATAAATCTATTAATGGCATTAAATCAGTGCACATGAGGCACGTTAAATCCCTGTAATACCTCTCATTTAGGAGATCACAAGTGGTTATGTCAGCAAAAGGAGATTTTTGGCTTTAGTCTCTCTCTAATACAACACTGACTTCTCATTTTTACCTGTCTCACCTTCACTTTCTTGAATACCCCAGGTTGATCTTAGTTTATTATAATTAAAAGCTAATTGAATCATCAGTTTTACTAAGGGAAAAAGAGGGAAAGAAGTAAAAAGCTAGCTAAGATGACAAGAGAGAAAAAAAAGGAAATTGAAAAAGACTCTAAAATTCCTAGAAAACCACAGGCATATTACTAACTTTTTTGCTGCTCCAAATTCTCTTACCAGACAATCAGGAGAGAAGCACCAGAAATGCTCATCCACAGCACTCTGAAGCTTCTCAGATTCTTCAGAGTGCTAGAGGCAGCTCAAGAAAAAGCAATCCCAGAGCAGAGGGGCAGGTACCTTGTGGACCAGTAGGAAATTACATCCGGATGTTCATAAGGAAACAGTATTGGGTTTCTCTCATGCTAGATAGCAGCATGGGAGGGGTCATAACTATTCTAAAGCTCCCCAAGGCTCTCACTGTTCTGTACACTAGAACTGTGTCCAAAGTCTCAGAACTGAATGTGATCGCTACTGAAAATGTTTTGC
Organism: Oriolus oriolus; assembly: GCA_013400235.1. Taxonomy (NCBI): domain Eukaryota; kingdom Metazoa; phylum Chordata; class Aves; order Passeriformes; family Corvidae; genus Oriolus; species Oriolus oriolus. Next base: position 1,311,146 of record VXBT01000852.1, on the reverse strand, counting down.
AGCTCAGCAGCTGTCCTGAAACCAAATGTGGGCTACTACTAAAAGGACGTTCCTTAAAAGCATAAAGTTCACTATGTACTTGAAAACACTACCACACCTCCTTCTCAGGGATGAATCTGCTTGGTCCGTGTCCCAGTGGTCTAGGAATTCTTATTCCAAGTTCCTAGAAAAGAAAATTACACCACCTCAGCATTTAGTTATAAACAGCTTTTTAGCTGTGGTTGCAAGAAAGAAAAGAGTTCTCCGTTCAGAGCTGGACTTATTTGGGTACTTGTGGTACTCTTGAATGGGCACTTTTACTAGTACTGTTTGTACAAATGCAAATCATTTTTTTATACAAGTGCTTTATAATTAGCTGTGCTTGTTTACAGCACACTGCCCCACTCCAGCAACAAAATGTTCAACAACAAAGGCCCCGTCAACCAAAGAAAACACACGCAAATTTATATGCACGCATGCACACACACAGACACACAAACACACAAACACACTACAGCCCGGTTCACAGAAAATTCTGCATAAAGCATATTTTGGCAGGGTGTCCAGGACAGGGAGTTCTGAACATGCCGGCTGCTGTGTGGTTATGCCACTGATACAAAGCGAGGCTGCTGTGTGTGTGTACATCCGCAGTTCGCCAGCACACAACACCCCGTGCATCTGTCAGGAAATGAAACAGCTGTAACCCTAATCAGATTTCTTCTTCCCAACCTCAAAGAGCACTTAAACTGCTGAAAGTACCTGATCTACATTTGCATCTGCTTTCTTTTCAAGACAGGATAAAAAGCTATTCACATTTGCAGGGAAGGAGGGAGGGAGGGAGAGGAATTTGCTCCATTAGAACAGCAGCAGCCACATCCTTGCACACACTTGTGTGGATGTGTTGCCTTGCAGGTAAGGTGGAGGCTGGATACCCCTGGTAGTTCACTACTTGCCCTCTCCTTCAGCTGGATGAAGCTTTCTGACAGGCCTATGGCACCCTGGGCCCTTCCTGCAGCCAAGGAGCAAACATATAAAAGACTTGGGTGCAGTTGTGTCCTGCCCATTAACACTGTTCCCTTTGGAAGGCAGGGAGCCATGTGTTCCAAGGCAGTCTCGCCATTTGGCACAGAGCAGTGCCCTGAGAAGGCACAGCGGGTTCCAGGGGCAGGTACCAAAGCAGGACATGGCTTCACCTCACACTTTCACACATGCCCCCCATCCCATCGCTGCAGAGGCTCCCTGTGCCGTGTGTGTGTGGCACTCGCTGCAAACCAGCTCTCCTGAGGGGATTATTCCCCAGCGAGCAGCTTGGCTTCCCCAGGAAAGGTGGGAGCCCTGCCAGCTGATGGCATGGCACTCATGGCACAGATGGAGGGAGACCTGGGATTAAAGCTGAGTGCTAAGCACTAGGCTACACATAAACTAATGGTTTGGGCTCCTTACCTGTGCCCTCTTTCCCAATCGTCTTTTAGAACATACCCATTGCCTCTGTTCCATAGCCAAACCCACCCATTTTGTGAGATACCAACTTCATCCAGGCTCTCAGCTGGGTTTAGAAGAATAAATACCACACACTGAGCCAGTTCAGGCCATACAGAGCAGAGGGGCACCTTCAGCTGGTTTAGCCCTTAAGAGCAGATGATGCCCCAAGAGCTGCCTGCTAAATGCAGTTTTTAACTTTGCCATATTTTCCCCACATAGAAAAATGCTGTTATAAACATGCAATACTGGTTGCACTCACTACTGCATTTTTTCTCTCTTTAGCTGAGGTTTCTATTTGCACGAGTTCACTGGACGAGAAGCAATTTTATTAATCAGTTACCGTTTCCTGAACTTTCCCCTAAGATTAAAAAACAGCTTCAGAGAGCTGGAAACAATGAGTGCAGGCCTAAGTGGCAACTACCAGACCCTTCAGACTCTGACAGTCTCCTTAAATCCTAAAGTCAGATGCCTTCATTTCTCAAGTCTTACTTGGATAAAGTAAGATCAAAGGGCACCTCTTACTACTAGTCTTTTCACTTTTTCCCCTCAGTGTAGCTTTTTCCTGCTATGGGTCCTAACATACACAAGCAAATTTTGCCTGTCAGCCAAGCAATGCCACTTGTAGGATGGAATTTACCAGCATCTCTCTTTAAAACTTCAGCACAGCTTCTTATCTTGGCTACAACTTCACTAGAGAAACATCTTACAGCCAAACAACAGCAAGCAAAAAGAGAGATCGTTTAAATTGTAAGCAGCATTTAATTTAGCAGATGTCTGCAGTTTGCCAGATCAAGCACTCCAAGACAAATACCCTGAAGTCTAAATCTTTAACAACTATTTTTCAGTCTTTCCTTTTCCCAGAACAGTTAGAGGAAGAAAAAAACCCAAACCCCGATTTAAGAACCTGAGATCAGCAGGCTGCTAAGGTATTATGCTTCACAACCTAAAATACATTACAATCAATACACTTCTGTTTTTTAAAGCATACAGAGGTCAAACTTATGATTACACAGCACATAACAGGTTATATTACGCAACTATCCAAACCCTTGCTGCAAAGTGACTTAAGAGGTTCTTTTAATGATTAAATAAGTTGCTTTGTTTTCCATCAGGAGAGGGATCATCCCCCTGATATCATGGCACCAGCCTAGTAATTGAGAAGCGTCAAGGCTCTGTTGTGACAGAGACGTAACAAAGGATTTGTGAAGATGAGCCCGTTTCCCATCTGCAAAATGGGGGTTTCTTCCAGAGGGTGCTGAGAACAGAAGCAGCTTGACATAAGGTGCACACTTAACACAGTCCATGAGAGTTGTGTAAAGTCTGACCCATTAGAAGCCTTTTGAAAACTTGTTCTTCAGTTACACACTATGGCAGACCTTTTAAAAACTATTTTCCTCTCTTTTTCGGGAGCAGCACTTAATCAAGTTCTCCTAGTGCTTCAGAAACCACCATGTGCTTCTAGCATCCCAGCATTTCAAATACTCGATAACACAGTAATAATTCTCAAAATAGTACTAGTGAATCTTTCCTTTGTCCTGAACATATTTCTGTGCTTCACAATATTCTTCAGAAACCTCCATCTTCCAAATACACTCAACTCAGGGAGCAACACTCTCCCTCTCAAAGGCAAGGCCTGCATCCTGACCAGACATCCCATTACATCTCTCTCCTGCACCTTTCTCTTAAAGCACCATCTCACCTGAAGCACCAACAAGCACTTGGTGAAGCAGTTGTGTCTAGGACAAGCAGCAGCTGGAAAAAAGCCTGTATTTCTTTTGGTTATTACGAAAGTATAAGCAACTTTCATGCGATTCCAGGTCACGGAATTGCACACCAAAGTGACCTACTTAGTGCCACATTCTCTGCATCAAACTTTTCCTGGCTCCTTTCCTCCTGTTTGTCAACCTCACCACATCACTTTCTTCCAGTCTAGAAACTCTGCAGCTGAATACAGCTCAAAGCTCAGCAGAAAGCCAACCACAACTGAGGCTTTAGGTGCAAATAAATAATAACAATAACAATAATAACAATAATGATGATGATGATGCATCAGAGGCACTCCATCTTCAAAGCCTGAACATAAAACTTGGGTGGCTGCAAAGCTGAGCACCAAGGGTGGAAGAGATTTCATCCTCAACACCCAGAAGCTCAAGCTAATGGATGAAGGTGGGCCTTGCTGGGTGGCAATCCACCCCACGCTGCTCACCTTCCAGACATACCTTGACAGAAAAGTAAGACTTTAGCCATGTAAATGCTGTATTGCTACGCTGGCAGAGACAACCTCGGAAATCACAGAAAAGCCTCCTCTTCCCTCTTATGTAATATAACTTGTGTTTCTGTACAGCCACTATCATTATTTCCATGGGAACTATGCTCACCAGGTACCTATCATTTCTCAATCTACACATCCCTCATCACTGCCATATCAGCCCAGCATCACATCTCATGCATTTAGATAATGCAAGATTTCTGTGAGATAGGACAAGCATATTATTTCCCATCTAGGAAAAAAAAAAAAAACCCTGAGAAATGGAAAAGTTACACATCTTAGACTGGTGGCTTGAGCTGAGATCTCTCAAGTCACAGGCTAATGCTCTAACCATCAGACTGTGTGCCTGTTCGGAGACTTCTCAGCCAGGAAATGCTTTATGCAAATTTACACCAAGAAACAGCGCTGCAGAGCTGAGACAGAAAACTTAATGAGACAAGTCTGCAAGCTTAATTATATACTTCCCTGTTACCACTCTCTCTCACCAGTCTGGCTCACTTAGCACATCCAACTCCACAAGGACAACCAGACCAAAAGTCTGTCCTGCCTGCACATACAGGCTCAGGGAAGACCACTCTAAAGCCTCAAACATGTGTAAACTCACACAACTTACAGCTTTTCTGTATCTCACAGCTGTCAATCCAGCCCAACTTTTAGGTAGCTTTTTTAAGCCTCTTGACAGGAACATCATTCCTGTCAAATTTATGTAAAAGCCTGAGATAAAAAATTGAACTGCAATTGTGTAGAAGAGGTTTCTAAACACTTAAAAATACAACATATATTACCTCTGCTTGTAACAGGACATTATCTGCTTTGGTTCTGAATCTCTTTAAAAGGTAAGTAAAAAAAAAAAAAAAAAAAAAAAAAAACAAATTCA